>CM060125.1:32292926-32425426 GCA_030522415.1 Channallabes apus | reverse complement strand
AACTGAAAAAGTTTCTTATTTTCTTTTTTCCTTTTTTAAGGGGGCGGAGCCTAGCCTCTGCATGACTCACAGGCAGGCAGCCTTTCAGTTGGAGACAGAGAGTTGTACGAGCAACACGAGCTATTGTTGAGTTTTGAGGCTTTTTTTGGAAAAAATTGTTCAGCACTGGTATAGGACTGTTAAAAGACTTCAGTCTTTCTTCCTTTAACAGCCAAGTTTGAACTCTTTATCCAAGAGAACAAAATTTCTCCTTTTTTTGTGTATATATATAGCTTTTCCTCAATTTTCTTGAGCTTGTTTTGCTAATGAGCTATTTCTTGGCATAGCTTTTGCTAATAAGCTATTTCTTAGCATAATCTTTTTTCCTAGCAAGCTCTTTTCCTCCCTGTTTCAGTTTAGTTCATTACATTTTCTTTTCTTCTGTATTCATTATTTTCTTTCCCCTTTCCTTTTCTTACATTTTATTATTTTTGGCAAGTCTATGCCTGATGAAGGCTTGATTAAGCCGAAACGTTGCAGCAACAGACTTGCCTTTTGATTCAATTGATTTAAATATGTCATACCGCGGTCCATTCTATCCAGGACGGGAAAGACGATACTCTCATCCTGATGATTGGCGAGGGAGAGAGAGATATCCCCACCCTGATAACTGGTATCATGCCAGATATAGGGAATACAAAGTTCCCCAATATACCAGGGAGTTCAGAAACAGTGACCTTTTCCCTAGATTCACCCAGAATTACCCTAGGCATATACCTGAATGGAGCAATTATGACCCCTACTGGAGACAGTGGGGACGTGCTCCAAGACGTAATAACACTCAAAAAAGACCACGATCCACCAGTGGCAAACGGGGCACCACAAAAGATAAAAATTCCAAACAAAAACAGGGCAAAAAACAGAAAAAACAGCCCAAACAAACCAGGAGGGGCAAAAATAAAAAACAAACTGCGGAGGCCCAAGATGAAAAATTTAGAGCCTTAGTTAAACAGTTGTTGGAATTACTGAGGTCCTTCCATCATCTTGAGAAGATCTCTATACATGCGGAGGAGGAACCTCCTACTTTTACTAGGCTCACACATTTTCTGGGTGGCGTAGTAAAACCGGCTAATCTGACACCGGAAACAAAAACCCTCCTGGAAGGGAATGCCAAAAATTGGGCATACACCACACGCCTCATCCTGCAAGATCACTACATAAATTTCATTGAGAAGCAGAGTGAAATCTTGCAGGAGACATTGATTGGGGATTGGGACACAGCCTTGAAGGTTGCAATTAAGTGGTACAGAAGAAGATACCCCAAAAGACATATGCAGGAACCCATAAAGAAAGTCGAAGCACTCCTGCTGTCTTTAGATCAGATTGAAGAACAAAGGGACAGGGACACAGATAGGGATGGGGTTACCTCAGTAATCACGGAGGAAGATTTCCCACCCTTGTCACGGGCCCCAGAACCCTCTCCTCCTGTACCAACTGTAATTAGAGAGAGAACACCTCCCCCTTCCCCTTCCCCGTTTCCCATCGCACTTCCACGCAGGATCCCGCGGCCTAGGCGGCGGATCACAGTGCAAGTGTCTTCCCCGAAAAATCCGGCGGTCGCACATCGGGACGAACATCCAGAACTTATGGAAGTTCATAGTGAGCAGGGAACTCAAATAACATGCTTAGATGTGTCAGTTCCCACAGAAGTGTCACACGCACAAAGTGTTGTGCCTCATACTGATAAGCCACGTGAGGAGATTCTCTCACATGTAGATACACGTGAGGAGTCCATCACGCCAGTGGTTCAGGTACACACCATTCAGTACAGCAGCAGTTCGTCCGATGAAAGCGACACTGAACTAGAGCCTCTTATAAATTTTGAGGATGATCGTGGTGAGTTAGACGCCTTCCCACTCATGGATTCCCCTTGTTCCATGGGGTTCCAGATGGGGGGATGTCTTCTACCCAAACCCCCTCTAGATCAGCCTAATGTGCTTACCAGCACACCGTCGGAGTCACCAAAAGCGTACAAGCCCATCAGACACCTGCGCACAGTCAGGAAACTGGTTGATTGGGGTCTCAGTGTGCGTAAAAAATATTGCATTCTGGGAGACTCCAATGTGAGTAGATTTCCTCATCACTCATTGGCTGATGTCCAGATTGACAGTTACCCAGGCGCCACATTCAGACACGCTGAGAACTTAATTAAGAAAGCACAGGTGCACGTGGCTGTAGAAAAGGTGGTCTTATCCTTCGGGATAAATCACCGGGGTCAAAAAATGAAGTTGACGGCTATTAAAGAAATGCAGCGGGCTTTGAAGGCAGCGAGGGAGAAATTTCCCAATGCCGACATCAGAATCCCGCTCATCAATTTCTCCAGGACATTAAGAGGAGACGAACAAATGATCCTGGATAGCTTAAATAGCCACATCGGGAGAAACATGTCTCACCTACCATTATTGCCAAAAACGCAATTCAGGGTAGGTGATGACCAAATTCATTGGACATTAAATTGTGCTCGAGCCATATTTGAACAATGGGTCGAGCACTTAAACTTAGCTGCCCTATAAACCCAAAACCGGGATTATTGGATAGGAAGAGTGAAGTGTTAAATTTGTCCAAACACTTCACTCCTACAAAAGGGCAAATTCAATTATTAAGTAAGGGCCTTACTTTCATCCCTACACCCAAAATTAATCTAAATACAAAAAAACAATTGATCGCTGATGCACAGCAATATCATAGGAGACTGCTTCTGGCAGCCTTCTATAGATTTGAGAAGGAGGGAGAAATCCTTCCATTTACAGGGAAGTCCAACTGGACCCCCAAATTATCTCAGGTCCCAAATACTATCAGACAGATAATTAGAGCGGATAAATATGCGATCAGGAATATACCCTGGAACTACAGGGAAGTTTCAAACCTTAGTGGGGATGAAAGACAGGCCTTACTACAATTAAAAAATAATAGATCCATTGTGATCAAGCCGGCCGATAAAGGGAGTGTTGTGGTCATAATGGATCGACAGGCATATACAGTGGAGGCGGAACGACAGTTGAACCAGGAAGAGTATTATGAAAAACTTTCAGAACCCATCTTCCTAAAAACGATTCCTGTCGTACGGGACATACTCACTAAATTAAGGGAGGAGGGTTTTATAAACAAAAAACAAGAAACTTACCTGTTGGGCCCTGACGATCCACGCCCCAGGTATTTCTACCTCCTCCCTAAAATCCATAAGGAGCCACACAGCTGGAGTGTTCCTTTTGAGATGCCACCGGGCCGCCCCATTGTCTCTGACTGTGGCAGTGAAACACAGGCCACAGCGGAGTATATTGAATACTTCCTCAACCCGATTAGCACCAGACACCCAAGTTACATTAGAGATACCTATGATTTCATTGAAAAGATAAAAAATGTTTCTCTCCCTCCTGACTGTTTCCTGTTCACTATCGATGTTGATAGTCTCTACACCAATATCGAAACACCAGCTGGTATGGAAGCGGTCAGAGAGTGGTTTATTAAATTCCCGGATAAAAACAGACCTGAGGAAGCCATTTTAAAATTGCTGGATATTAATCTTACAAAAAATGATTTCGAATTTAATTCCAAGCATTACCTCCAGGTCAAAGGTACAGCCATGGGTAAAAAGTTTGCCCCTTCCTATGCCAACATATTCATGGCAAGATGGGAGGAAAGGGCATTGGCTGTTTGGGAATTTAAACCCTTCAGCTATTATAGGTTTCTTGATGACATTTGGGGTGTTTGGACCGGTACTGAGGATCAATTCAAACAATTTGCGGACCACCTAAACAATTTTCACAGTTCAATAAAAATCAAATATACAATGGACAGAGCGGGTGTCAATTTTTTGGACACAATAACCTATAAGGGCAAAGGATTTGGGGAGACGGGCAAATTGGATGTCAGAGTTTTTTTTAAAGACACTGACACTCATGCACTTCTCCACAAATCAAGCTTTCATCCAAAACATACTTTTAGGGGTATTGTGAAATCTCAGATACAGAGATTTCACAGAATATGTACCCAACCCGAGGATTTCCTGGAAGCAAAGAGCATTCTCTTTTCGGCACTCCGGAAACGAGGTTATTCCCGCTCCTTCCTGAGAAGCTGTGATAATCGTTTTCTCGAAAAGAGAATAAACGACAGCAAGGAAATGATTCCTTTAATCACAACCTTCTCTAAAGGAAGTGTCCACCTAAATAGGCAGATGAAATTAAATTTTCATCAATTCCACATGCAAAATGGAGTGCTGGACAACCACAAAATCATTTCAGCCTACCGGAAAAATCTAAATCTCAGGGATATTCTGGTCCGAAGCAGGTTGCCTCCCTCGGGAGAGGAAAAGAGGAAACCTGCCCCACCTGGAGAGTTCAGGCCGAAACGATGGATTCAAAATCCACAAAATAAAAACATCTATGAGATTTTCCCGGCCTTGAAACATGACACAAGCAATTGTGTCTATCTTATTTACTGCACAAAGTGCAGCAAACAGTATGTGGGGGAGACCAGAAACACTTTGGCGGTTAGGTTGACACAACATAGGTATAATATCAAACATAAAAAAGATTTACATACTGTGGTTGTCCAGCACTTTATAACACATGGTATTGAATCCCTTAAATTCATGGGATTACAACAAAACAGATGGTGGTCCCACCAAAACAGAAAAAAGGTAGAAAGAACATGGATTACTAATTTAAGTTCCATGCATCCATGGGGTTTGAATGAACAATCCAGGGTCATTTAAGGCTCATGTTCAGGAGAACCAGTGGCGGGCATGTCGGTGCTTGGTGACAGTGAGGTAGGCCAGTGCATAACGTGGACGCTGGAGATTGCCCACTCTGCGCTTTCTAGCCCCTACCCTAATCTATCCCCAATCTTACCTAACCCTAATCATAACCTTTCCCCACTCTATGCTTTCTAACCCTATTCTTTCCTAGCCCTAATCTTAACCCTAACTTACCCAACCCTAATTTTACCTACCCCTATTTCAAACCCTTACCTTTTATTTCCGGCGTGGGAGCGGGCATGGCCCGGCTTCGCGGCTATTTCCCCTAACCTAACCCTAACCCTAACCCTAACCCTAACCCTAACCCTAACCCTAACCCTAACCCTAACCCTAACCCTAACCCTAACCCTAACCCTAACCCTAACCCTAACCCTAACCCTAACCCCTAACCCTAACCCTAACCCTAACCCTAACCCTAACCCTAACCCTAACCCTAACCCTAACCCTAACCCTAACCCTAACCCTAACCCTAACCCTAACCCTAACCCTAACCCTAACCCTAACCCTAATTAGGGACGTTAGGGACTAAATATTGAGATGTTGGGCTTAGGGTGTCAGAAGCCTTCTAAAATTCCCCCGAGCTCGGAGCTGGGGTCCGGGGAATTTTTGACCCCTCCTGGCCGGAGATGGGTCCCGGTTCTCCCCTTTCCCAGTCCCCTAAAAATCTATGGGCCCCAGATTCGAGTTCCCTGAATTTTTTCATGATTTTAGCAAAAAAAATCAGCTTTCTACGACCTTCCTAGCAAAAGTAGCTAAAATTGCAGTACTCCTCCAAATTAAAAGGGGCCCTAGACCTAGATTTGAGGACCCAACGTCTAAATGAAAGTATGTCAATAAAATTCACTAACCATCAAAACTTTTTCCCCAGGCCCAGTGTGTTCATCATCCCTTCCCCAGCTTTAGGTCACTGTAGCCCGGGGAGGTAAGCCAGCTCACCCCGCTGGAACTTAGCCTCTCTGGACTTTGAAATATTTTCACTATGGCCACAGGCCAAATCCTCCTGGAGGAATGGGACTTTTACCCGGCCAGAGGCACTCTCGTCGGGCACGCTCTGCATTCCTCCATGACCAAAGTCCTTGGGATTTTTTTTCATTATTATCATTTTTTTTCTCACAGGCCAAATCCTCCTGGAGGAATGGGACTTTTACCCAGCCAGGGGCACCCTTCCCGGGCACCCTCGGTCCCCCGACCCCGCCCGGGTCAAAAGTATTTGGACACCTCGGATCTTCCCCAAACTCGAGCAGGGGGTGCCCGGGGGCCGTGGCAGACAGGGGCCGCGACCTCAGGCCTCTCCCGGGCCAGTTCCCTTCCCGGGGCACTCCCGAGCCCGGGACCACCGCAGCCCGACTCGCCATGAGCCCCACACCCGGGAAAACATATCATAACCCCCGCAGGAGCATTTTTGTCATGGGCCCCCAGGGGCCTCGGCGCTCGATCGGGAACAGGTTCTCGATATAGCATTAGTAAAGACCCAACATGTCAATGTTGGTCCCTAACGGGTAAAAAAATCACAACTTCCCCAAAGTTGGGAGTAGCGGCTCCAAACTCGGCAGGCAAACTCCCAGGGCCCGGGGGACCCAGGATACCGAAGCCCGTGTCCGTAGCACCTTCCCCGGGCTAGTTCCGTCCAGGGGCCCCCTAGGGACCCGGGACCACCAGGGACCGACTCTGCGTGAGCCCCAGACCCGGGAAATGGTGTCGCTTTCCCGGTAGCACGTACCCGCGGGAAATAGGGTCCTGACCCACCTTCGCATAAGTGCAATTCAAAGTCACCCAACCTGTCCATATCGGGCCCTTTAAACGCAAAGTTGCTCCTAGCGGCTCCAAACTCGGCAGGCAAACTCCCAGGGCCCGGGGGACCCAGGATCCCGAAGCCCGTGGCTCTAGCACCTTCCCCGGGCTAGTTCTGTCCAGGGGCCCCCCAGGGCCCCGGGACCACCATAGCCCGACTCGGCGTGAGCCCTAGGCCCGGGAAATGGTATCGCTTTCCCGCTAGGAGCAACTTTGGGTCGAGGGGCCCCGGGGGCCCAGAGTCCCGGAGGGTAAGCGGGGGTCCCCTGCAGTCCCATCCCGCAGATCGGAGTCGAAATCGGGGGGACTTTTTATTCCGAGGCCCCCTAGGCCCCTGGGGCTCCCTGCACTATGGGCGCAGGCCGAATCCTCTGGGAGGAATGGCACTTTTACCCGGCCAGAGGCACTCTCCCTCCTGCCTGGAGCTAAGTCTATGGGACCCAGGTTCTCGATATTTCAATGGGAATGGACCCAGCATGTCAGTTAAAATCCCTTAATGGTAAAAACCTCGGGTCTTTTCACCGAGGCCTCCGTGGAGCCCTCCCCCAGCTTTAGGACACTGAAGCCCGGGGAGCTAACCCAGCTCACCCCCCTGGAGTTTAGCCTCTCTGGACTTTGAACATTTTAGGGTTACACAGGCTTAGGGCTCACAGTCTTAGGGTTATACAGGCTTAGGGCTCACAGGCTTAGGGCTCACAGGCTTAGGGCTCCCGGGCTGGGCTCTGGGACTCTGCCCGGCCCCAGGCACCCCTAGGGCGGCCACACTAGTCACCCACACCCGCTGGGGCTCCGGCCTCATGGGACTTTGAACATTTTAGGGTTGTACAGGCTTAGGGCTCACAGGCTTAGGGCTCACAGGCTTAGGGCTCCCGGGCTGGGCTCTGGGACTCTGCCCAGCCCCAGGCACCCCTAGGGCGGCCACACTAGTCACCCACACCCGCTGGGGCTCCAGCCTCATGGGACTTTGAACATTTTAGGGTCATACTGTCTCGGGGCTCCCCGGGCATGCACAGTCCCGAGCCGCCCGGGGGTATGGGACTCTGCCCCGCTAGCCAGCCTCTTAGGCGGGCCCGGGACGAATCCAATGAGCCCTCCCCCAGCTCCCTAGCCCTAACGGCCGCGGAGATATAGCCGATTAGGCCCGGGGCTTTGGCCGGCTCTCACCCGGGCCCCGAGCGACCCACACCCGGGGGACCAAGCCTGGATCGTAGGGCTCGTCTGGCCCGATCCGACGAGCCCTCCCCCAGCCCCCTAGCCCTAACCCCCGGGGAGATATGGCACTCGAACCCTCCCCGTCTTCGGTACACTTTACTCTGACTGCCCCCCCGTACCCTAACCTTAACCCTCCGGCCTGGGGGTCACAGTACACCGAGGGGGAGTCGGGCCCCACGCCCTGGGCCAGGCCCCGAACCCGGGGACCCATCGGCCCGGGCCTGGGACACCCGCAAACCCTAGGGACTTTGGCGAGCTCGGGCCCGGTGCGCGCCCACGACCCGCCGGGCACCCCACGCCCAGGCCACCTAGACAGCCTGTCCCAGGCTCACGACCAGAGTCAAAGCCGACCCTCCCCGACCCTCTAGCCCCCGGGGCTGGGGAGTTGCCCAGGAGCAGCCCCGCGGACATTCGGGCCGCTTACGCCCGCCCGGAACGACCCACCTCCGGGGCACCCAGACCCACTAACCCTCCTCCGCCCGACGCTTCCGATGGGCCCTGCCCCGACCCTCTAGCCCTAACGCCCGCGGAGATATGCCCGATCAGCCCCGAAACTTTGGCCGGCTCTCACCCGGCCCCCGAGCGACCCACACCCGGGGGACCAAGCCAGGGTCGTAGGCCTCGTCCGGCCCGATCCGACGAGCCCTCCCCCAGCCCCCTAACCCTAACCGCCGGGGAGATACGCCCGATAAGGCCCGGGAGCCCCGACACCGGGTCCTTTCACGCCCCCTACCGGCCGGCCGAAGCCCCCCACACCCGGGAACCCTAGGATAGCCTCGTAGGGCTCGCCCACACGAATCCAACGAGCCCTCCCCCAGCTTCCTAGCCCCAAGGGCCGGGGAGATATGGTGGCTGGATGGTGGGTCTTAGCCTGTGTGGACTTTGGAAATTTACCACTTGACTTGTATACATGCTGGCTGAACCCGCCTGGAGGAATTCGACTCTCCCCGGCCCAAGGCACCCCCAGGTCGGCCACACTACCCACCAACACCCGCTGGGGCTCCGGGCTCATGGGACTTTGACCATTTTAGGGTTATACAGTCTTAGGGCTCCCGGGCAGACACCGGCTGGCGCTCTGGGACTCTGCCCGGCCCCAGGCACCCCTAAGTCGGCAACACTATCCACCAACACCCGCTCATGGGACTTTGAACATTTTAGGGTCATACTGTCTTAGGGCTACCCGTCTTAGGGTTATACAGGCTTAGGGCTCCCGGGCTGCGCTCTGGGACTCTGCCCGGCCCCAGGCACCCCTAAGTCGGCCACACTACCCACCAATACCCGCTGGGGCTCCGGGCTCATGGGACTTTGACATCTTAGGGTCACACAGTCTTAGGGCTCACAGGGTTATGGTTAGGCTGGGGCTAGGGGACTCTCTCCGGCCCCAGCCCCGCCAACCCTACACACCCTTCCCCGGGGCCCCGGGACCTATCCAACGAGCCCTCCCCCAGCTTCCTAGCCCCAAGGGCCGGGGAGATATTCACCGAAATGCCCGGACCTTTCTCCGGCTCTCACCCCGCCTCCGAGCGACCCAGCCCCGGGAAACCGATTCAGCCTTCCCCGGGGCCCCGGGACCTATCCAACGAGCCCTCCCCCAGCTTCCTAGCCCCAAGGGCCGGGGAGATACACCCAGAAATGCCCGGGGGACATTCCCCGGGGCCTACCGGGGCCCCCTAGCGACCCAGCCCGGCCAACCCTACACAGCCTTCCCGGTGGCCCCGGGACCTATCCAACGAGCCCTCCCCCAGCTTCCTAGCCCCAAGGGCCGGGGAGATATTCACCAAAATGTCCCGGGGGGGAACAGCGCCACCCACTGCCCGGCC
The DNA here is from genome assembly GCA_030522415.1 of Channallabes apus. Classification (NCBI taxonomy): domain Eukaryota; kingdom Metazoa; phylum Chordata; class Actinopteri; order Siluriformes; family Clariidae; genus Channallabes; species Channallabes apus. The sequence continues at coordinate 32,415,808 of CM060125.1, read as the reverse complement.
TGCAGTGCTCCCTCCCTGGGCCCCAGAACCACCAAACTCCGGGGATCGAAGCCCCAGGTACCCAGCGCCCCATCCGAACCGGGGCACCGCCACTTAAGCCCCCCTACACGGACTCAGCCCTTAATCCCGACCCGCTGAGTAGCTGGACCCCTGGGATAACTCCGAAATTTCGCCGACCCCTGGGAAACCCAGGGACTTAGAAAATTTTTCACTCAGACCCCTGGGAAACCCAGGGACTTAGAAAATTTTTCACTCAGACCCCTGGGAAACCCAGGGACTTAGAAAATTTTTCACTCAGACCCCTGGGAAACCCAGGGACTTAGAAAATTTTTCACAAACCTTTCATATAACCAATTGCTATGGGGACCCCTGGTATAACTGGGGACTTAGAAGAATTTCTGAAAAACTTTTGAAAAAACGACTAAGTCCCCAGTTATCCCAGGGGTCTGGTTCTCCAGGACCAGACCGGTTGTGCTTCATCAATGTCCCCGGGCTTAAGTGGCGGTGCCCGGGGAGGGATGGGGCGCCGGGTCCTGCCTGGAGCTCAGCTTCAGGCTGAAGCCTCCTGGAGGAATGGGACTTTTACCCAGCCAGGGGCACTCTCATCGGGCACGCTCTGCATTCTTCCATGACCAAAGTCCTTGTGTTTTTCTGACAGGCCAAATCCTCCTGGAGGAATGGGACTTTTACCCAGCCAGGGTCACCCTTCCCGGCTACACTCTGTATTCCTCCATGACCAAAGTCCTTGTGTTTTTCTGACAGGCCAAATCCTTCTGGAGGAATGGGACTTTTACCCAGCCAGGGTCACCCTTCCTGGCCACACTCTGTATTCCTCCATGACCAAAGTCCTTGTGTTTTTCTGACAGGCCAAATCCTCCTGGAGGAATGGGACTTTTACCCAGCCAGGGTCACCCTTCCCGGCTACACTCTGTATTCCTCCATGACCAAAGTCCTTGTGTTTTTCTGACAGGCCAAATCCTTCTGGAGGAATGGGACTTTTACCCAGCCAGGGTCACCCTTCCTGGCCACACTCTGTATTCCTCCATGACCAAAGTCCTTGTGTTTTTCTGACAGGCCAAATCCTCCTGGAGGAATGGGACTTTTACCCAGCCAGGGTCACCCTTCCCGGCTACACTCTGTATTCCTCCATGACCAAAGTCCTTGTGTTTTTCTGACAGGCCAAATCCTTCTGGAGGAATGGGACTTTTACCCAGCCAGGGTCACCCTTCCTGGCCACACTCTGCATTCTTCCATGACCAAAGTCCTTGTGTTTTTCTGACAGGCCAAATCCTCCTGGAGGAATGGGACTTTTACCCAGCCAGGGTCACCCTTCCCGGCTACACTCTGTATTCCTCCATGACCAAAGTCCTTGTGTTTTTCTGACAGGCCAAATCCTCCTGGAGGAATGGGACTTTTACCCAGCCAGGGTCACCCTTCCTGGCCACACTCTGTATTCCTCCATGACCAAAGTCCTTGTGTTTTTCTGACAGGCCAAATCCTCCTGGAGGAATGGGACTTTTACCCAGCCAGGGTCACCCTTCCTGGCCACACTCTGTATTCCTCCATGACCAAAGTCCTTGTGTTTTTCTGACAGGCCAAATCCTCCTGGAGGAATGGGACTTTTACCCAGCCAGGGTCACCCTTCCCGGCTACACTCTGTATTCCTCCATGACCAAAGTCCTTGTGTTTTTCTGACAGGCCAAATCCTCCTGGAGGAATGGGACTTTTACCCAGCCAGGGTCACCCTTCCCGGCCACACTCTGTATTCCTCCATGACCAAAGTCCTTGTGTTTTTCTGACAGGCCAAATCCTCCTGGAGGAATGGGACTTTTACCCAGCCAGGGTCACCCTTCCCGGCTACACTCTGTATTCCTCCATGACCAAAGTCCTTGTGTTTTTCTGACAGGCCAAATCCTTCTGGAGGAATGGGACTTTTACCCAGCCAGGGTCACCCTTCCTGGCCACACTCTGTATTCCTCCATGACCAAAGTCCTTGTGTTTTTCTGACAGGCCAAATCCTCCTGGAGGAATGGGACTTTTACCCAGCCAGGGTCACCCTTCCCGGCTACACTCTGTATTCCTCCATGACCAAAGTCCTTGTGTTTTTCTGACAGGCCAAATCCTTCTGGAGGAATGGGACTTTTACCCAGCCAGGGTCACCCTTCCTGGCCACACTCTGTATTCCTCCATGACCAAAGTCCTTGTGTTTTTCTGACAGGCCAAATCCTCCTGGAGGAATGGGACTTTTACCCAGCCAGGGTCACCCTTCCCGGCTACACTCTGTATTCCTCCATGACCAAAGTCCTTGTGTTTTTCTGACAGGCCAAATCCTTCTGGAGGAATGGGACTTTTACCCAGCCAGGGTCACCCTTCCTGGCCACACTCTGTATTCCTCCATGACCAAAGTCCTTGTGTTTTTCTGACAGGCCAAATCCTCCTGGAGGAATGGGACTTTTACCCAGCCAGGGTCACCCTTCCCGGCCACACTCTGCATTCCTCCATGACCAAAGTCCTTGTGTTTTTAACACAGGCCGAATCCTCCTGGAGGAATGGGACTTTTACCCAGCCAGGTGCACCCTTCCTGGCCACACTCTGCATTCCTCCATGACCAAAGTCCTTGTGTTTTTAACACAGGCCGAATCCTCCTGGAGGAATGGGACTTTTACCCAGCCAGGTGCACCTTTCCTGGCCACACTCTGTATTCCTCCATGACCAAAGTCCTTGTGTTTTTCTGACAGGCCAAATCCTCCTGGAGGAATGGGACTTTTACCCAGCCAGGGTCACCCTTCCTGGCCAAACTCTGTATTCCTCCATGACCAAAGTCCTTGTGTTTTTAACACAGGCCAAATCCTTCTGGAGGAATGGGACTTTTACCCAGCCAGGGTCACCCTTCCCGGCCACACTCTGCATTCCTCCATGACCAAAGTCCTTGTGTTTTTAACACAGGCCGAATCCTCCTGGAGGAATGGGACTTTTACCCAGCCAGGTGCACCTTTCCTGGCCACACTCTGTATTCCTCCATGACCAAAGTCCTTGTGTTTTTCTGACAGGCCAAATCCTCCTGGAGGAATGGGACTTTTACCCAGCCAGGGTCACCCTTCCTGGCCAAACTCTGCATTCCTCCATGACCAAAGTCCTTGGGTTTTTAACACAGGCCGAATCCTTCTGGAGGAATGGGACTTTTACCCAGCCAGGGTCACCCTTCCCGGCCAAACTCTGCATTCCTCCATGACCAAAGTCCTTGGGTTTTTAACACAGGCCGAATCCTTCTGGAGGAATGGGACTTTTACCCAGCCAGGGTCACCCTTCCCGGCCAAACTCTGCATTCCTCCATGCCCAAAGTCCTTGGGTTTTTAACACAGGCCGAATCCTTCTGGAGGAATGGGACTTTTACCCAGCCAGGTGCACCTTTCCTGGCCACACTCTGTATTCCTCCATGACCAAAGTCCTTGTGTTTTTCTGACAGGCCAAATCCTCCTGGAGGAATGGGACTTTTACCCAGCCAGGTGCACCCTTCCTGGCCAAACTCTGCATTCCTCCATGACCAAAGTCCTTGGGTTTTTAACACAGGCCGAATCCTTCTGGAGGAATGGGACTTTTACCCAGCCAGGGTCACCCTTCCCGGCCAAACTCTGCATTCCTCCATGACCAAAGTCCTTGGGTTTTTAACACAGGCCGAATCCTTCTGGAGGAATGGGACTTTTACCCAGCCAGGGTCACCCTTCCCGGCCAAACTCTGCATTCCTCCATGCCCAAAGTCCTTGGGTTTATAACACAGGCCGAATCCTTCTGGAGGAATGGGACTTTTACCCAGCCAGGGTCACCCTTCCCGGCCAAACTCTGCATTCCTCCATGACCAAAGTCCTTGGGTTTTTAACACAGGCCGAATCCTTCTGGAGGAATGGGACTTTTACCCAGCCAGGGTCACCCTTCCCGGCCAAACTCTGCATTCCTCCATGCCCAAAGTCCTTGGGTTTTTAACACAGGCCGAATCCTTCTGGAGGAATGGGACTTTTACCCAGCCAGGTGCACCCTTCCTGGCCAAACTCTGCATTCCTCCATGACCAAAGTCCTTGGGTTTTTAACACAGGCCGAATCCTTCTGGAGGAATGGGACTTTTACCCAGCCAGGGTCACCCTTCCCGGCCAAACTCTGCATTCCTCCATGACCAAAGTCCTTGGGTTTTTAACACAGGCCGAATCCTTCTGGAGGAATGGGACTTTTACCCAGCCAGGTGCACCCTTCCTGGCCACACTCTGCATTCCTCCATGACCAAAGTCCTTGGGATTTTTTTTCATTATTATTATGGGACCCAGGTTCTCGATATTTCAATGGGAATGGACCCAGCATGTCAGTTAAATTCCCTTAAGGGTAAAAACCTCGGGTCTTTTCACCGAGGCCTCCGTGGAGCCCTTCCCCAGCTTTAGGACACTGAAGCCTGGGGAAATTAGCCATGGGGCTCCCCTAACCCCGACTCCGAGGAGTCCTTCCCCAGCTTTAGGACACTGAAGCCTGGGGAGATTAGCCATGGGGCTCCCCTAACCCCCACTCCGAGGAGTCCTTCCCCAGCTTTAGGACACCAAAAGCCGGGGAGAAACTCCAGCTCACCCAGCTGGAGCTTAGCCTCTCAGCTCCCCTTTTCTCAACATTCTGACCACACCCTTCTGGACACCCTATGGCACAGCGATACCTCCACACAGGGGGGAAGGCAGGAATCATGCCCGGGAAGGAGCCTCGTGGGCTTTCTGGATCAGCCACCCCTGCGTAAATCGTGGGACTTTCAATATATATAACACTATGCACACACAGGCCGAATCCTCATGGAGGAATGGGACTTTTACCCGGCCAGGGGCACTCTCGCCGGGCACAATCTGCATTCCTCCATGACCAAAGTCCTTGGGATTTTTTTCATTATTATGATTTTCTTATCACAGGCCGAATCCTCATGGAGGAATGGGACTTTTACCCGGCCAGGGGCACTCTCGCCGGGCACAATCTGCATTCCTCCATGACCAAAGTCCTTGGGATTTTTTTCATTATTATGATTTTCTTATCACATAGGCCAAATCCTCATGGAGGAATGGGACTTTTACCCAGCCAGGGTCACCCTTCCTGGCCACACTCTGTATTCCTCCATGACCAAAGTCCTTGTGTTTTTCTGACAGGCCAAATCCTCCTGGAGGAATGGGACTTTTACCCAGCCAGGGTCACCCTTCCCGGCTACACTCTGTATTCCTCCATGACCAAAGTCCTTGTGTTTTTCTGACAGGCCAAATCCTTCTGGAGGAATGGGACTTTTACCCAGCCAGGGTCACCCTTCCTGGCCACACTCTGCATTCTTCCATGACCAAAGTCCTTGTGTTTTTCTGACAGGCCAAATCCTCCTGGAGGAATGGGACTTTTACCCAGCCAGGGTCACCCTTCCCGGCTACACTCTGTATTCCTCCATGACCAAAGTCCTTGTGTTTTTCTGACAGGCCAAATCCTTCTGGAGGAATGGGACTTTTACCCAGCCAGGGTCACCCTTCCTGGCCACACTCTGTATTCCTCCATGACCAAAGTCCTTGTGTTTTTCTGACAGGCCAAATCCTCCTGGAGGAATGGGACTTTTACCCAGCCAGGGTCACCCTTCCTGGCCACACTCTGTATTCCTCCATGACCAAAGTCCTTGTGTTTTTCTGACAGGCCAAATCCTCCTGGAGGAATGGGACTTTTACCCAGCCAGGGTCACCCTTCCCGGCTACACTCTGTATTCCTCCATGACCAAAGTCCTTGTGTTTTTCTGACAGGCCAAATCCTTCTGGAGGAATGGGACTTTTACCCAGCCAGGGTCACCCTTCCTGGCCACACTCTGTATTCCTCCATGAGCAAAGTCCTTGTGTTTTTCTGACAGGCCAAATCCTCCTGGAGGAATGGGACTTTTACCCAGCCAGGGTCACCCTTCCCGGCTACACTCTGTATTCCTCCATGACCAAAGTCCTTGTGTTTTTCTGACAGGCCAAATCCTTCTGGAGGAATGGGACTTTTACCCAGCCAGGGTCACCCTTCCTGGCCACACTCTGTATTCCTCCATGACCAAAGTCCTTGTGTTTTTCTGACAGGCCAAATCCTCCTGGAGGAATGGGACTTTTACCCAGCCAGGGTCACCCTTCCCGGCCACACTCTGCATTCCTCCATGACCAAAGTCCTTGTGTTTTTAACACAGGCCGAATCCTCCTGGAGGAATGGGACTTTTACCCAGCCAGGGTCACCCTTCCTGGCCACACTCTGTATTCCTCCATGACCAAAGTCCTTGTGTTTTTAACACAGGCCGAATCCTCCTGGAGGAATGGGACTTTTACCCAGCCAGGTGCACCTTTCCTGGCCACACTCTGTATTCCTCCATGACCAAAGTCCTTGTGTTTTTCTGACAGGCCAAATCCTCCTGGAGGAATGGGACTTTTACCCAGCCAGGGTCACCCTTCCTGGCCAAACTCTGTATTCCTCCATGACCAAAGTCCTTGTGTTTTTAACACAGGCCAAATCCTTCTGGAGGAATGGGACTTTTACCCAGCCAGGGTCACCCTTCCCGGCCACACTCTGCATTCCTCCATGACCAAAGTCCTTGTGTTTTTAACACAGGCCGAATCCTCCTGGAGGAATGGGACTTTTACCCAGCCAGGTGCACCTTTCCTGGCCACACTCTGTATTCCTCCATGACCAAAGTCCTTGTGTTTTTCTGACAGGCCAAATCCTCCTGGAGGAATGGGACTTTTACCCAGCCAGGGTCACCCTTCCTGGCCAAACTCTGCATTCCTCCATGACCAAAGTCCTTGGGTTTTTAACACAGGCCGAATCCTTCTGGAGGAATGGGACTTTTACCCAGCCAGGGTCACCCTTCCCGGCCAAACTCTGCATTCCTCCATGACCAAAGTCCTTGGGTTTTTAACACAGGCCGAATCCTTCTGGAGGAATGGGACTTTTACCCAGCCAGGGTCACCCTTCCCGGCCAAACTCTGCATTCCTCCATGCCCAAAGTCCTTGGGTTTTTAACACAGGCCGAATCCTTCTGGAGGAATGGGACTTTTACCCAGCCAGGTGCACCTTTCCTGGCCACACTCTGTATTCCTCCATGACCAAAGTCCTTGTGTTTTTCTGACAGGCCAAATCCTCCTGGAGGAATGGGACTTTTACCCAGCCAGGTGCACCCTTCCTGGCCAAACTCTGCATTCCTCCATGACCAAAGTCCTTGGGTTTTTAACACAGGCCGAATCCTTCTGGAGGAATGGGACTTTTACCCAGCCAGGGTCACCCTTCCCGGCCAAACTCTGCATTCCTCCATGACCAAAGTCCTTGGGTTTTTAACACAGGCCGAATCCTTCTGGAGGAATGGGACTTTTACCCAGCCAGGGTCACCCTTCCCGGCCAAACTCTGCATTCCTCCATGCCCAAAGTCCTTGGGTTTATAACACAGGCCGAATCCTTCTGGAGGAATGGGACTTTTACCCAGCCAGGGTCACCCTTCCCGGCCAAACTCTGCATTCCTCCATGACCAAAGTCCTTGGGTTTTTAACACAGGCCGAATCCTTCTGGAGGAATGGGACTTTTACCCAGCCAGGGTCACCCTTCCCGGCCAAACTCTGCATTCCTCCATGCCCAAAGTCCTTGGGTTTTTAACACAGGCCGAATCCTTCTGGAGGAATGGGACTTTTACCCAGCCAGGTGCACCCTTCCTGGCCAAACTCTGCATTCCTCCATGACCAAAGTCCTTGGGTTTTTAACACAGGCCGAATCCTTCTGGAGGAATGGGACTTTTACCCAGCCAGGGTCACCCTTCCCGGCCAAACTCTGCATTCCTCCATGACCAAAGTCCTTGGGTTTTTAACACAGGCCGAATCCTTCTGGAGGAATGGGACTTTTACCCAGCCAGGTGCACCCTTCCTGGCCACACTCTGCATTCCTCCATGACCAAAGTCCTTGGGATTTTTTTTCATTATTATTATGGGACCCAGGTTCTCGATATTTCAATGGGAATGGACCCAGCATGTCAGTTAAATTCCCTTAAGGGTAAAAACCTCGGGTCTTTTCACCGAGGCCTCCGTGGAGCCCTTCCCCAGCTTTAGGACACTGAAGCCTGGGGAAATTAGCCATGGGGCTCCCCTAACCCCGACTCCGAGGAGTCCTTCCCCAGCTTTAGGACACTGAAGCCTGGGGAGATTAGCCATGGGGCTCCCCTAACCCCCACTCCGAGGAGTCCTTCCCCAGCTTTAGGACACCAAAAGCCGGGGAGAAACTCCAGCTCACCCAGCTGGAGCTTAGCCTCTCAGCTCCCCTTTTCTCAACATTCTGACCACACCCTTCTGGACACCCTATGGCACAGCGATACCTCCACACAGGGGGGAAGGCAGGAATCATGCCCGGGAAGGAGCCTCGTGGGCTTTCTGGATCAGCCACCCCTGCGTAAATCGTGGGACTTTCAATATATATAACACTATGCACACACAGGCCGAATCCTCATGGAGGAATGGGACTTTTACCCGGCCAGGGGCACTCTCGCCGGGCACAATCTGCATTCCTCCATGACCAAAGTCCTTGGGATTTTTTTCATTATTATGATTTTCTTATCACAGGCCGAATCCTCATGGAGGAATGGGACTTTTACCCGGCCAGGGGCACTCTCGCCGGGCACAATCTGCATTCCTCCATGACCAAAGTCCTTGGGATTTTTTTCATTATTATGATTTTCTTATCACATAGGCCAAATCCTCATGGAGGAATGGGACTTTTACCCAGCCAGGGTCACCCTTCCTGGCCACACTCTGTATTCCTCCATGACCAAAGTCCTTGTGTTTTTCTGACAGGCCAAATCCTCCTGGAGGAATGGGACTTTTACCCAGCCAGGGTCACCCTTCCCGGCTACACTCTGTATTCCTCCATGACCAAAGTCCTTGTGTTTTTCTGACAGGCCAAATCCTTCTGGAGGAATGGGACTTTTACCCAGCCAGGGTCACCCTTCCTGGCCACACTCTGCATTCTTCCATGACCAAAGTCCTTGTGTTTTTCTGACAGGCCAAATCCTCCTGGAGGAATGGGACTTTTACCCAGCCAGGGTCACCCTTCCCGGCTACACTCTGTATTCCTCCATGACCAAAGTCCTTGTGTTTTTCTGACAGGCCAAATCCTTCTGGAGGAATGGGACTTTTACCCAGCCAGGGTCACCCTTCCTGGCCACACTCTGTATTCCTCCATGACCAAAGTCCTTGTGTTTTTCTGACAGGCCAAATCCTCCTGGAGGAATGGGACTTTTACCCAGCCAGGGTCACCCTTCCTGGCCACACTCTGTATTCCTCCATGACCAAAGTCCTTGTGTTTTTCTGACAGGCCAAATCCTCCTGGAGGAATGGGACTTTTACCCAGCCAGGGTCACCCTTCCCGGCTACACTCTGTATTCCTCCATGACCAAAGTCCTTGTGTTTTTCTGACAGGCCAAATCCTTCTGGAGGAATGGGACTTTTACCCAGCCAGGGTCACCCTTCCTGGCCACACTCTGTATTCCTCCATGAGCAAAGTCCTTGTGTTTTTCTGACAGGCCAAATCCTCCTGGAGGAATGGGACTTTTACCCAGCCAGGGTCACCCTTCCCGGCTACACTCTGTATTCCTCCATGACCAAAGTCCTTGTGTTTTTCTGACAGGCCAAATCCTTCTGGAGGAATGGGACTTTTACCCAGCCAGGGTCACCCTTCCTGGCCACACTCTGTATTCCTCCATGACCAAAGTCCTTGTGTTTTTCTGACAGGCCAAATCCTCCTGGAGGAATGGGACTTTTACCCAGCCAGGGTCACCCTTCCCGGCCACACTCTGCATTCCTCCATGACCAAAGTCCTTGTGTTTTTAACACAGGCCGAATCCTCCTGGAGGAATGGGACTTTTACCCAGCCAGGGTCACCCTTCCTGGCCACACTCTGTATTCCTCCATGACCAAAGTCCTTGTGTTTTTAACACAGGCCGAATCCTCCTGGAGGAATGGGACTTTTACCCAGCCAGGTGCACCTTTCCTGGCCACACTCTGTATTCCTCCATGACCAAAGTCCTTGTGTTTTTCTGACAGGCCAAATCCTCCTGGAGGAATGGGACTTTTACCCAGCCAGGGTCACCCTTCCCGGCTACACTCTGTATTCCTCCATGACCAAAGTCCTTGTGTTTTTCTGACAGGCCAAATCCTTCTGGAGGAATGGGACTTTTACCCAGCCAGGGTCACCCTTCCTGGCCACACTCTGTATTCCTCCATGACCAAAGTCCTTGTGTTTTTCTGACAGGCCAAATCCTCCTGGAGGAATGGGACTTTTACCCAGCCAGGGTCACCCTTCCCGGCTACACTCTGTATTCCTCCATGACCAAAGTCCTTGTGTTTTTCTGACAGGCCAAATCCTTCTGGAGGAATGGGACTTTTACCCAGCCAGGGTCACCCTTCCTGGCCACACTCTGTATTCCTCCATGACCAAAGTCCTTGTGTTTTTCTGACAGGCCAAATCCTCCTGGAGGAATGGGACTTTTACCCAGCCAGGGTCACCCTTCCCGGCCACACTCTGCATTCCTCCATGACCAAAGTCCTTGTGTTTTTAACACAGGCCGAATCCTCCTGGAGGAATGGGACTTTTACCCAGCCAGGTGCACCCTTCCTGGCCACACTCTGCATTCCTCCATGACCAAAGTCCTTGTGTTTTTAACACAGGCCGAATCCTCCTGGAGGAATGGGACTTTTACCCAGCCAGGTGCACCTTTCCTGGCCACACTCTGTATTCCTCCATGACCAAAGTCCTTGTGTTTTTCTGACAGGCCAAATCCTCCTGGAGGAATGGGACTTTTACCCAGCCAGGGTCACCCTTCCTGGCCAAACTCTGTATTCCTCCATGACCAAAGTCCTTGTGTTTTTAACACAGGCCAAATCCTTCTGGAGGAATGGGACTTTTACCCAGCCAGGGTCACCCTTCCCGGCCACACTCTGCATTCCTCCATGACCAAAGTCCTTGTGTTTTTAACACAGGCCGAATCCTCCTGGAGGAATGGGACTTTTACCCAGCCAGGTGCACCTTTCCTGGCCACACTCTGTATTCCTCCATGACCAAAGTCCTTGTGTTTTTCTGACAGGCCAAATCCTCCTGGAGGAATGGGACTTTTACCCAGCCAGGGTCACCCTTCCTGGCCAAACTCTGCATTCCTCCATGACCAAAGTCCTTGGGTTTTTAACACAGGCCGAATCCTTCTGGAGGAATGGGACTTTTACCCAGCCAGGGTCACCCTTCCCGGCCAAACTCTGCATTCCTCCATGACCAAAGTCCTTGGGTTTTTAACACAGGCCGAATCCTTCTGGAGGAATGGGACTTTTACCCAGCCAGGGTCACCCTTCCCGGCCAAACTCTGCATTCCTCCATGCCCAAAGTCCTTGGGTTTTTAACACAGGCCGAATCCTTCTGGAGGAATGGGACTTTTACCCAGCCAGGTGCACCTTTCCTGGCCACACTCTGTATTCCTCCATGACCAAAGTCCTTGTGTTTTTCTGACAGGCCAAATCCTCCTGGAGGAATGGGACTTTTACCCAGCCAGGTGCACCCTTCCTGGCCAAACTCTGCATTCCTCCATGACCAAAGTCCTTGGGTTTTTAACACAGGCCGAATCCTTCTGGAGGAATGGGACTTTTACCCAGCCAGGGTCACCCTTCCCGGCCAAACTCTGCATTCCTCCATGACCAAAGTCCTTGGGTTTTTAACACAGGCCGAATCCTTCTGGAGGAATGGGACTTTTACCCAGCCAGGGTCACCCTTCCCGGCCAAACTCTGCATTCCTCCATGCCCAAAGTCCTTGGGTTTATAACACAGGCCGAATCCTTCTGGAGGAATGGGACTTTTACCCAGCCAGGGTCACCCTTCCCGGCCAAACTCTGCATTCCTCCATGACCAAAGTCCTTGGGTTTTTAACACAGGCCGAATCCTTCTGGAGGAATGGGACTTTTACCCAGCCAGGGTCACCCTTCCCGGCCAAACTCTGCATTCCTCCATGCCCAAAGTCCTTGGGTTTTTAACACAGGCCGAATCCTTCTGGAGGAATGGGACTTTTACCCAGCCAGGTGCACCCTTCCTGGCCAAACTCTGCATTCCTCCATGACCAAAGTCCTTGGGTTTTTAACACAGGCCGAATCCTTCTGGAGGAATGGGACTTTTACCCAGCCAGGGTCACCCTTCCCGGCCAAACTCTGCATTCCTCCATGACCAAAGTCCTTGGGTTTTTAACACAGGCCGAATCCTTCTGGAGGAATGGGACTTTTACCCAGCCAGGTGCACCCTTCCTGGCCACACTCTGCATTCCTCCATGACCAAAGTCCTTGGGATTTTTTTTCATTATTATTATGGGACCCAGGTTCTCGATATTTCAATGGGAATGGACCCAGCATGTCAGTTAAATTCCCTTAAGGGTAAAAACCTCGGGTCTTTTCACCGAGGCCTCCGTGGAGCCCTTCCCCAGCTTTAGGACACTGAAGCCTGGGGAAATTAGCCATGGGGCTCCCCTAACCCCGACTCCGAGGAGTCCTTCCCCAGCTTTAGGACACTGAAGCCTGGGGAGATTAGCCATGGGGCTCCCCTAACCCCCACTCCGAGGAGTCCTTCCCCAGCTTTAGGACACCAAAAGCCGGGGAGAAACTCCAGCTCACCCAGCTGGAGCTTAGCCTCTCAGCTCCCCTTTTCTCAACATTCTGACCACACCCTTCTGGACACCCTATGGCACAGCGATACCTCCACACAGGGGGGAAGGCAGGAATCATGCCCGGGAAGGAGCCTCGTGGGCTTTCTGGATCAGCCACCCCTGCGTAAATCGTGGGACTTTCAATATATATAACACTATGCACACACAGGCCGAATCCTCATGGAGGAATGGGACTTTTACCCGGCCAGGGGCACTCTCGCCGGGCACAATCTGCATTCCTCCATGACCAAAGTCCTTGGGATTTTTTTCATTATTATGATTTTCTTATCACAGGCCGAATCCTCATGGAGGAATGGGACTTTTACCCGGCCAGGGGCACTCTCGCCGGGCACAATCTGCATTCCTCCATGACCAAAGTCCTTGGGATTTTTTTCATTATTATGATTTTCTTATCACATAGGCCAAATCCTCATGGAGGAATGGGACTTTTACCCAGCCAGGGTCACCCTTCCTGGCCACACTCTGTATTCCTCCATGACCAAAGTCCTTGTGTTTTTCTGACAGGCCAAATCCTCCTGGAGGAATGGGACTTTTACCCAGCCAGGGTCACCCTTCCCGGCTACACTCTGTATTCCTCCATGACCAAAGTCCTTGTGTTTTTCTGACAGGCCAAATCCTTCTGGAGGAATGGGACTTTTACCCAGCCAGGGTCACCCTTCCTGGCCACACTCTGCATTCTTCCATGACCAAAGTCCTTGTGTTTTTCTGACAGGCCAAATCCTCCTGGAGGAATGGGACTTTTACCCAGCCAGGGTCACCCTTCCCGGCTACACTCTGTATTCCTCCATGACCAAAGTCCTTGTGTTTTTCTGACAGGCCAAATCCTTCTGGAGGAATGGGACTTTTACCCAGCCAGGGTCACCCTTCCTGGCCACACTCTGTATTCCTCCATGACCAAAGTCCTTGTGTTTTTCTGACAGGCCAAATCCTCCTGGAGGAATGGGACTTTTACCCAGCCAGGGTCACCCTTCCTGGCCACACTCTGTATTCCTCCATGACCAAAGTCCTTGTGTTTTTCTGACAGGCCAAATCCTCCTGGAGGAATGGGACTTTTACCCAGCCAGGGTCACCCTTCCCGGCTACACTCTGTATTCCTCCATGACCAAAGTCCTTGTGTTTTTCTGACAGGCCAAATCCTTCTGGAGGAATGGGACTTTTACCCAGCCAGGGTCACCCTTCCTGGCCACACTCTGTATTCCTCCATGAGCAAAGTCCTTGTGTTTTTCTGACAGGCCAAATCCTCCTGGAGGAATGGGACTTTTACCCAGCCAGGGTCACCCTTCCCGGCTACACTCTGTATTCCTCCATGACCAAAGTCCTTGTGTTTTTCTGACAGGCCAAATCCTTCTGGAGGAATGGGACTTTTACCCAGCCAGGGTCACCCTTCCTGGCCACACTCTGTATTCCTCCATGACCAAAGTCCTTGTGTTTTTCTGACAGGCCAAATCCTCCTGGAGGAATGGGACTTTTACCCAGCCAGGGTCACCCTTCCCGGCCACACTCTGCATTCCTCCATGACCAAAGTCCTTGTGTTTTTAACACAGGCCGAATCCTCCTGGAGGAATGGGACTTTTACCCAGCCAGGGTCACCCTTCCTGGCCACACTCTGTATTCCTCCATGACCAAAGTCCTTGTGTTTTTAACACAGGCCGAATCCTCCTGGAGGAATGGGACTTTTACCCAGCCAGGTGCACCTTTCCTGGCCACACTCTGTATTCCTCCATGACCAAAGTCCTTGTGTTTTTCTGACAGGCCAAATCCTCCTGGAGGAATGGGACTTTTACCCAGCCAGGGTCACCCTTCCCGGCTACACTCTGTATTCCTCCATGACCAAAGTCCTTGTGTTTTTCTGACAGGCCAAATCCTTCTGGAGGAATGGGACTTTTACCCAGCCAGGGTCACCCTTCCTGGCCACACTCTGTATTCCTCCATGACCAAAGTCCTTGTGTTTTTCTGACAGGCCAAATCCTCCTGGAGGAATGGGACTTTTACCCAGCCAGGGTCACCCTTCCCGGCTACACTCTGTATTCCTCCATGACCAAAGTCCTTGTGTTTTTCTGACAGGCCAAATCCTTCTGGAGGAATGGGACTTTTACCCAGCCAGGGTCACCCTTCCTGGCCACACTCTGTATTCCTCCATGACCAAAGTCCTTGTGTTTTTCTGACAGGCCAAATCCTCCTGGAGGAATGGGACTTTTACCCAGCCAGGGTCACCCTTCCCGGCCACACTCTGCATTCCTCCATGACCAAAGTCCTTGTGTTTTTAACACAGGCCGAATCCTCCTGGAGGAATGGGACTTTTACCCAGCCAGGTGCACCCTTCCTGGCCACACTCTGCATTCCTCCATGACCAAAGTCCTTGTGTTTTTAACACAGGCCGAATCCTCCTGGAGGAATGGGACTTTTACCCAGCCAGGTGCACCTTTCCTGGCCACACTCTGTATTCCTCCATGACCAAAGTCCTTGTGTTTTTCTGACAGGCCAAATCCTCCTGGAGGAATGGGACTTTTACCCAGCCAGGGTCACCCTTCCTGGCCAAACTCTGTATTCCTCCATGACCAAAGTCCTTGTGTTTTTAACACAGGCCAAATCCTTCTGGAGGAATGGGACTTTTACCCAGCCAGGGTCACCCTTCCCGGCCACACTCTGCATTCCTCCATGACCAAAGTCCTTGTGTTTTTAACACAGGCCGAATCCTCCTGGAGGAATGGGACTTTTACCCAGCCAGGTGCACCTTTCCTGGCCACACTCTGTATTCCTCCATGACCAAAGTCCTTGTGTTTTTCTGACAGGCCAAATCCTCCTGGAGGAATGGGACTTTTACCCAGCCAGGGTCACCCTTCCTGGCCAAACTCTGCATTCCTCCATGACCAAAGTCCTTGGGTTTTTAACACAGGCCGAATCCTTCTGGAGGAATGGGACTTTTACCCAGCCAGGGTCACCCTTCCCGGCCAAACTCTGCATTCCTCCATGACCAAAGTCCTTGGGTTTTTAACACAGGCCGAATCCTTCTGGAGGAATGGGACTTTTACCCAGCCAGGGTCACCCTTCCCGGCCAAACTCTGCATTCCTCCATGCCCAAAGTCCTTGGGTTTTTAACACAGGCCGAATCCTTCTGGAGGAATGGGACTTTTACCCAGCCAGGTGCACCTTTCCTGGCCACACTCTGTATTCCTCCATGACCAAAGTCCTTGTGTTTTTCTGACAGGCCAAATCCTCCTGGAGGAATGGGACTTTTACCCAGCCAGGTGCACCCTTCCTGGCCAAACTCTGCATTCCTCCATGACCAAAGTCCTTGGGTTTTTAACACAGGCCGAATCCTTCTGGAGGAATGGGACTTTTACCCAGCCAGGGTCACCCTTCCCGGCCAAACTCTGCATTCCTCCATGACCAAAGTCCTTGGGTTTTTAACACAGGCCGAATCCTTCTGGAGGAATGGGACTTTTACCCAGCCAGGGTCACCCTTCCCGGCCAAACTCTGCATTCCTCCATGCCCAAAGTCCTTGGGTTTATAACACAGGCCGAATCCTTCTGGAGGAATGGGACTTTTACCCAGCCAGGGTCACCCTTCCCGGCCAAACTCTGCATTCCTCCATGACCAAAGTCCTTGGGTTTTTAACACAGGCCGAATCCTTCTGGAGGAATGGGACTTTTACCCAGCCAGGGTCACCCTTCCCGGCCAAACTCTGCATTCCTCCATGCCCAAAGTCCTTGGGTTTTTAACACAGGCCGAATCCTTCTGGAGGAATGGGACTTTTACCCAGCCAGGTGCACCCTTCCTGGCCAAACTCTGCATTCCTCCATGACCAAAGTCCTTGGGTTTTTAACACAGGCCGAATCCTTCTGGAGGAATGGGACTTTTACCCAGCCAGGGTCACCCTTCCCGGCCAAACTCTGCATTCCTCCATGACCAAAGTCCTTGGGTTTTTAACACAGGCCGAATCCTTCTGGAGGAATGGGACTTTTACCCAGCCAGGTGCACCCTTCCTGGCCACACTCTGCATTCCTCCATGACCAAAGTCCTTGGGATTTTTTTTCATTATTATTATGGGACCCAGGTTCTCGATATTTCAATGGGAATGGACCCAGCATGTCAGTTAAATTCCCTTAAGGGTAAAAACCTCGGGTCTTTTCACCGAGGCCTCCGTGGAGCCCTTCCCCAGCTTTAGGACACTGAAGCCTGGGGAAATTAGCCATGGGGCTCCCCTAACCCCGACTCCGAGGAGTCCTTCCCCAGCTTTAGGACACTGAAGCCTGGGGAGATTAGCCATGGGGCTCCCCTAACCCCCACTCCGAGGAGTCCTTCCCCAGCTTTAGGACACCAAAAGCCGGGGAGAAACTCCAGCTCACCCAGCTGGAGCTTAGCCTCTCAGCTCCCCTTTTCTCAACATTCTGACCACACCCTTCTGGACACCCTATGGCACAGCGATACCTCCACACAGGGGGGAAGGCAGGAATCATGCCCGGGAAGGAGCCTCGTGGGCTTTCTGGATCAGCCACCCCTGCGTAAATCGTGGGACTTTCAATATATATAACACTATGCACACACAGGCCGAATCCTCATGGAGGAATGGGACTTTTACCCGGCCAGGGGCACTCTCGCCGGGCACAATCTGCATTCCTCCATGACCAAAGTCCTTGGGATTTTTTTCATTATTATGATTTTCTTATCACAGGCCGAATCCTCATGGAGGAATGGGACTTTTACCCGGCCAGGGGCACTCTCGCCGGGCACAATCTGCATTCCTCCATGACCAAAGTCCTTGGGATTTTTTTCATTATTATGATTTTCTTATCACATAGGCCAAATCCTCATGGAGGAATGGGACTTTTACCCAGCCAGGGTCACCCTTCCTGGCCACACTCTGTATTCCTCCATGACCAAAGTCCTTGTGTTTTTCTGACAGGCCAAATCCTCCTGGAGGAATGGGACTTTTACCCAGCCAGGGTCACCCTTCCCGGCTACACTCTGTATTCCTCCATGACCAAAGTCCTTGTGTTTTTCTGACAGGCCAAATCCTTCTGGAGGAATGGGACTTTTACCCAGCCAGGGTCACCCTTCCTGGCCACACTCTGCATTCTTCCATGACCAAAGTCCTTGTGTTTTTCTGACAGGCCAAATCCTCCTGGAGGAATGGGACTTTTACCCAGCCAGGGTCACCCTTCCCGGCTACACTCTGTATTCCTCCATGACCAAAGTCCTTGTGTTTTTCTGACAGGCCAAATCCTTCTGGAGGAATGGGACTTTTACCCAGCCAGGGTCACCCTTCCTGGCCACACTCTGTATTCCTCCATGACCAAAGTCCTTGTGTTTTTCTGACAGGCCAAATCCTCCTGGAGGAATGGGACTTTTACCCAGCCAGGGTCACCCTTCCTGGCCACACTCTGTATTCCTCCATGACCAAAGTCCTTGTGTTTTTCTGACAGGCCAAATCCTCCTGGAGGAATGGGACTTTTACCCAGCCAGGGTCACCCTTCCCGGCTACACTCTGTATTCCTCCATGACCAAAGTCCTTGTGTTTTTCTGACAGGCCAAATCCTTCTGGAGGAATGGGACTTTTACCCAGCCAGGGTCACCCTTCCTGGCCACACTCTGTATTCCTCCATGAGCAAAGTCCTTGTGTTTTTCTGACAGGCCAAATCCTCCTGGAGGAATGGGACTTTTACCCAGCCAGGGTCACCCTTCCCGGCTACACTCTGTATTCCTCCATGACCAAAGTCCTTGTGTTTTTCTGACAGGCCAAATCCTTCTGGAGGAATGGGACTTTTACCCAGCCAGGGTCACCCTTCCTGGCCACACTCTGTATTCCTCCATGACCAAAGTCCTTGTGTTTTTCTGACAGGCCAAATCCTCCTGGAGGAATGGGACTTTTACCCAGCCAGGGTCACCCTTCCCGGCCACACTCTGCATTCCTCCATGACCAAAGTCCTTGTGTTTTTAACACAGGCCGAATCCTCCTGGAGGAATGGGACTTTTACCCAGCCAGGGTCACCCTTCCTGGCCACACTCTGTATTCCTCCATGACCAAAGTCCTTGTGTTTTTAACACAGGCCGAATCCTCCTGGAGGAATGGGACTTTTACCCAGCCAGGTGCACCTTTCCTGGCCACACTCTGTATTCCTCCATGACCAAAGTCCTTGTGTTTTTCTGACAGGCCAAATCCTCCTGGAGGAATGGGACTTTTACCCAGCCAGGGTCACCCTTCCTGGCCAAACTCTGTATTCCTCCATGACCAAAGTCCTTGTGTTTTTAACACAGGCCAAATCCTTCTGGAGGAATGGGACTTTTACCCAGCCAGGGTCACCCTTCCCGGCCACACTCTGCATTCCTCCATGACCAAAGTCCTTGTGTTTTTAACACAGGCCGAATCCTCCTGGAGGAATGGGACTTTTACCCAGCCAGGTGCACCTTTCCTGGCCACACTCTGTATTCCTCCATGACCAAAGTCCTTGTGTTTTTCTGACAGGCCAAATCCTCCTGGAGGAATGGGACTTTTACCCAGCCAGGGTCACCCTTCCTGGCCAAACTCTGCATTCCTCCATGACCAAAGTCCTTGGGTTTTTAACACAGGCCGAATCCTTCTGGAGGAATGGGACTTTTACCCAGCCAGGGTCACCCTTCCCGGCCAAACTCTGCATTCCTCCATGACCAAAGTCCTTGGGTTTTTAACACAGGCCGAATCCTTCTGGAGGAATGGGACTTTTACCCAGCCAGGGTCACCCTTCCCGGCCAAACTCTGCATTCCTCCATGCCCAAAGTCCTTGGGTTTTTAACACAGGCCGAATCCTTCTGGAGGAATGGGACTTTTACCCAGCCAGGTGCACCTTTCCTGGCCACACTCTGTATTCCTCCATGACCAAAGTCCTTGTGTTTTTCTGACAGGCCAAATCCTCCTGGAGGAATGGGACTTTTACCCAGCCAGGTGCACCCTTCCTGGCCAAACTCTGCATTCCTCCATGACCAAAGTCCTTGGGTTTTTAACACAGGCCGAATCCTTCTGGAGGAATGGGACTTTTACCCAGCCAGGGTCACCCTTCCCGGCCAAACTCTGCATTCCTCCATGACCAAAGTCCTTGGGTTTTTAACACAGGCCGAATCCTTCTGGAGGAATGGGACTTTTACCCAGCCAGGGTCACCCTTCCCGGCCAAACTCTGCATTCCTCCATGCCCAAAGTCCTTGGGTTTATAACACAGGCCGAATCCTTCTGGAGGAATGGGACTTTTACCCAGCCAGGGTCACCCTTCCCGGCCAAACTCTGCATTCCTCCATGACCAAAGTCCTTGGGTTTTTAACACAGGCCGAATCCTTCTGGAGGAATGGGACTTTTACCCAGCCAGGGTCACCCTTCCCGGCCAAACTCTGCATTCCTCCATGCCCAAAGTCCTTGGGTTTTTAACACAGGCCGAATCCTTCTGGAGGAATGGGACTTTTACCCAGCCAGGTGCACCCTTCCTGGCCAAACTCTGCATTCCTCCATGACCAAAGTCCTTGGGTTTTTAACACAGGCCGAATCCTTCTGGAGGAATGGGACTTTTACCCAGCCAGGGTCACCCTTCCCGGCCAAACTCTGCATTCCTCCATGACCAAAGTCCTTGGGTTTTTAACACAGGCCGAATCCTTCTGGAGGAATGGGACTTTTACCCAGCCAGGTGCACCCTTCCTGGCCACACTCTGCATTCCTCCATGACCAAAGTCCTTGGGATTTTTTTTCATTATTATTATGGGACCCAGGTTCTCGATATTTCAATGGGAATGGACCCAGCATGTCAGTTAAATTCCCTTAAGGGTAAAAACCTCGGGTCTTTTCACCGAGGCCTCCGTGGAGCCCTTCCCCAGCTTTAGGACACTGAAGCCTGGGGAAATTAGCCATGGGGCTCCCCTAACCCCGACTCCGAGGAGTCCTTCCCCAGCTTTAGGACACTGAAGCCTGGGGAGATTAGCCATGGGGCTCCCCTAACCCCCACTCCGAGGAGTCCTTCCCCAGCTTTAGGACACCAAAAGCCGGGGAGAAACTCCAGCTCACCCAGCTGGAGCTTAGCCTCTCAGCTCCCCTTTTCTCAACATTCTGACCACACCCTTCTGGACACCCTATGGCACAGCGATACCTCCACACAGGGGGGAAGGCAGGAATCATGCCCGGGAAGGAGCCTCGTGGGCTTTCTGGATCAGCCACCCCTGCGTAAATCGTGGGACTTTCAATATATATAACACTATGCACACACAGGCCGAATCCTCATGGAGGAATGGGACTTTTACCCGGCCAGGGGCACTCTCGCCGGGCACAATCTGCATTCCTCCATGACCAAAGTCCTTGGGATTTTTTTCATTATTATGATTTTCTTATCACAGGCCGAATCCTCATGGAGGAATGGGACTTTTACCCGGCCAGGGGCACTCTCGCCGGGCACAATCTGCATTCCTCCATGACCAAAGTCCTTGGGATTTTTTTCATTATTATGATTTTCTTATCACATAGGCCAAATCCTCATGGAGGAATGGGACTTTTACCCAGCCAGGGTCACCCTTCCTGGCCACACTCTGTATTCCTCCATGACCAAAGTCCTTGTGTTTTTCTGACAGGCCAAATCCTCCTGGAGGAATGGGACTTTTACCCAGCCAGGGTCACCCTTCCCGGCTACACTCTGTATTCCTCCATGACCAAAGTCCTTGTGTTTTTCTGACAGGCCAAATCCTTCTGGAGGAATGGGACTTTTACCCAGCCAGGGTCACCCTTCCTGGCCACACTCTGTATTCCTCCATGAGCAAAGTCCTTGTGTTTTTCTGACAGGCCAAATCCTCCTGGAGGAATGGGACTTTTACCCAGCCAGGGTCACCCTTCCCGGCTACACTCTGTATTCCTCCATGACCAAAGTCCTTGTGTTTTTCTGACAGGCCAAATCCTTCTGGAGGAATGGGACTTTTACCCAGCCAGGGTCACCCTTCCTGGCCACACTCTGTATTCCTCCATGACCAAAGTCCTTGTGTTTTTCTGACAGGCCAAATCCTCCTGGAGGAATGGGACTTTTACCCAGCCAGGGTCACCCTTCCCGGCCACACTCTGCATTCCTCCATGACCAAAGTCCTTGTGTTTTTAACACAGGCCGAATCCTCCTGGAGGAATGGGACTTTTACCCAGCCAGGGTCACCCTTCCTGGCCACACTCTGTATTCCTCCATGACCAAAGTCCTTGTGTTTTTAACACAGGCCGAATCCTCCTGGAGGAATGGGACTTTTACCCAGCCAGGTGCACCTTTCCTGGCCACACTCTGTATTCCTCCATGACCAAAGTCCTTGTGTTTTTCTGACAGGCCAAATCCTCCTGGAGGAATGGGACTTTTACCCAGCCAGGGTCACCCTTCCTGGCCAAACTCTGTATTCCTCCATGACCAAAGTCCTTGTGTTTTTAACACAGGCCAAATCCTTCTGGAGGAATGGGACTTTTACCCAGCCAGGGTCACCCTTCCCGGCCACACTCTGCATTCCTCCATGACCAAAGTCCTTGTGTTTTTAACACAGGCCGAATCCTCCTGGAGGAATGGGACTTTTACCCAGCCAGGTGCACCTTTCCTGGCCACACTCTGTATTCCTCCATGACCAAAGTCCTTGTGTTTTTCTGACAGGCCAAATCCTCCTGGAGGAATGGGACTTTTACCCAGCCAGGGTCACCCTTCCTGGCCAAACTCTGCATTCCTCCATGACCAAAGTCCTTGGGTTTTTAACACAGGCCGAATCCTTCTGGAGGAATGGGACTTTTACCCAGCCAGGGTCACCCTTCCCGGCCAAACTCTGCATTCCTCCATGACCAAAGTCCTTGGGTTTTTAACACAGGCCGAATCCTTCTGGAGGAATGGGACTTTTACCCAGCCAGGGTCACCCTTCCCGGCCAAACTCTGCATTCCTCCATGCCCAAAGTCCTTGGGTTTTTAACACAGGCCGAATCCTTCTGGAGGAATGGGACTTTTACCCAGCCAGGTGCACCTTTCCTGGCCACACTCTGTATTCCTCCATGACCAAAGTCCTTGTGTTTTTCTGACAGGCCAAATCCTCCTGGAGGAATGGGACTTTTACTCAGCCAGGTGCACCCTTCCTGGCCAAACTCTGCATTCCTCCATGACCAAAGTCCTTGGGTTTTTAACACAGGCCGAATCCTTCTGGAGGAATGGGACTTTTACCCAGCCAGGGTCACCCTTCCCGGCCAAACTCTGCATTCCTCCATGACCAAAGTCCTTGGGTTTTTAACACAGGCCGAATCCTTCTGGAGGAATGGGACTTTTACCCAGCCAGGGTCACCCTTCCCGGCCAAACTCTGCATTCCTCCATGCCCAAAGTCCTTGGGTTTATAACACAGGCCGAATCCTTCTGGAGGAATGGGACTTTTACCCAGCCAGGGTCACCCTTCCCGGCCAAACTCTGCATTCCTCCATGACCAAAGTCCTTGGGTTTTTAACACAGGCCGAATCCTTCTGGAGGAATGGGACTTTTACCCAGCCAGGGTCACCCTTCCCGGCCAAACTCTGCATTCCTCCATGCCCAAAGTCCTTGGGTTTTTAACACAGGCCGAATCCTTCTGGAGGAATGGGACTTTTACCCAGCCAGGTGCACCCTTCTAGGCCAAACTCTGCATTCCTCCATGACCAAAGTCCTTGGGTTTTTAACACAGGCCGAATCCTTCTGGAGGAATGGGACTTTTACCCAGCCAGGGTCACCCTTCCCGGCCAAACTCTGCATTCCTCCATGACCAAAGTCCTTGGGTTTTTAACACAGGCCGAATCCTTCTGGAGGAATGGGACTTTTACCCAGCCAGGTGCACCCTTCCTGGCCACACTCTGCATTCCTCCATGACCAAAGTCCTTGGGATTTTTTTTCATTATTATTATGGGACCCAGGTTCTCGATATTTCAATGGGAATGGACCCAGCATGTCAGTTAAATTCCCTTAAGGGTAAAAACCTCGGGTCTTTTCACCGAGGCCTCCGTGGAGCCCTTCCCCAGCTTTAGGACACTGAAGCCTGGGGAAATTAGCCATGGGGCTCCCCTAACCCCGACTCCGAGGAGTCCTTCCCCAGCTTTAGGACACTGAAGCCTGGGGAGATTAGCCATGGGGCTCCCCTAACCCCCACTCCGAGGAGTCCTTCCCCAGCTTTAGGACACCAAAAGCCGGGGAGAAACTCCAGCTCACCCAGCTGGAGCTTAGCCTCTCAGCTCCCCTTTTCTCAACATTCTGACCACACCCTTCTGGACACCCTATGGCACAGCGATACCTCCACACAGGGGGGAAGGCAGGAATCATGCCCGGGAAGGAGCCTCATGGGCTTTCTGGATCAGCCACCCCTGCGTAAATCGTGGGACTTTCAATATATATAACACTATGCACACACAGGCCGAATCCTCATGGAGGAATGGGACTTTTACCCGGCCAGGGGCACTCTCGCCGGGCACAATCTGCATTCCTCCATGACCAAAGTCCTTGGGATTTTTTTCATTATTATGATTTTCTTATCACAGGCCGAATCCTCATGGAGGAATGGGACTTTTACCCGGCCAGGGGCACTCTCGCCGGGCACAATCTGCATTCCTCCATGACCAAAGTCCTTGGGATTTTTTTCATTATTATGATTTTCTTATCACATAGGCCAAATCCTCATGGAGGAATGGGACTTTTACCCAGCCAGGGGCACCCTTCCCGGGCACACTCGGCCCCCCGACCCCGCCCGGGTCAAAAGTATTTGGACACCTCGGATCTTCCCCAAACTCGAGCAGGGGGCCCCCGGGGGCTGTGGCACACAGGGGCCGCGACCTCAGGCCTCTCCCAGGCCAGTTCCCTTCCCGGGGCACTCCCGAGCCCGGGACCACCGCAGCCCGACTCGCCGTGAGCCCCACACCCGGGAAAACATATCATAACCCCCGCAGGAGCATTTTTGTCATGGGCCCCCAGGGGCCTCGGCGCTCGATCGGGAACAGGTTCTCGATATAGCATTAGTAAAGACCCAACATGTCAATGTTGGTCCCTAACAGGTAAAAAAATCACAACTTCCCCAAAGTTGGGAGTAGCGGCTCCAAACTCGGCAGGCAAACTCCCAGGGCCCGGGGGACCCAGGATACCGAAGCCCGTGTCCGTAGCACCTTCCCCGGGCTAGTTCCGTCCAGGGGCCCCCTAGGGGCCCGGGACCGCCAGAGGCCGACTCTGCGTGAGCCCCACACCCGGGAAATGGTGTCACTTTCCCGGTAGCAGGTACCCGCTGGTT
This sequence comes from Channallabes apus, assembly GCA_030522415.1. Taxonomy (NCBI): domain Eukaryota; kingdom Metazoa; phylum Chordata; class Actinopteri; order Siluriformes; family Clariidae; genus Channallabes; species Channallabes apus. Next base: position 32,390,823 of record CM060125.1, on the reverse strand, counting down.
AGGGTATCCTGACCCACCTTCGCATTAGTGCAAGGCAATTTTACCCAACATCTCCATATCGGGCCCTTTAACGCAAAGTTGCTCCTAGCGGCTCCAAACTCGGCAGGCAAACTCCCAGGGCCCGGGGGACCCGGGATCCCGAAGCCCGTGGCTCTAGCACCTTCCCCGGGCTAGTTCCGTCCAGGGGCCCCCGAGGGCCCCGGGACCACCATAGCCCGACTCGGCGTGAGCCCTAGGCCCGGGAAATGGTATCGCTTTCCCGCTAGGAGCAACTTTGGGTCGAGGGGCCCCGGGGGCCCCGAGAGTCCCGGAGGGTAAGCGGGGGTCCCCTGCGGTCCCATCCCCCGGGTCGGAGTCGAAATCGGGGGTACTTTTTATTCCGGGGCCCCAGGGGCTCCCTGGACCTAAGCCCCGGGGCTAGAGTGGCCATGGGATGCCTGCTGTAGCACCTCGAGCCCGGGGGCCAAAGTCGCAGCCCAGTAGCATGGGGAGAAGCCCGCAGGTACTGCCACCCCGTGGGGGAAAGCGTTACTGCAAGGCCGGCAATTTCGATGGAGTACGTGGGTCTCTAAACTGGGTCCGATGATGGAGAAGTTGGGTCTGAGGATGTTGGGCCCCATTGAAAATGAATGGGGGCCGGGCCCAACATAGCAAATGCGCTCATTTAGGGACACCTAACTAAAAACCCCATTGACTTTGACCCAACACCTCAATGCAAACCCCTAACCCACCTATTTTCCCCATATATCTATCCCTTTTATCTATTTAATCCAGGCCATTTTATTTCACCCTATACCCCAAATGAGGATCCTGAGTTTATCTCTCAACACATTGTTATCTGTACGTTTGATCTTGACCCTGACCTTAATCTTCATTAGAGCTATGCATAATCCTATCCGCCATCCTGACCCTAACCTTTACCCTTAGTATGTCTACTCAAATTCAAATTCAAATTTTATTAGTCACATACACAATCATACACAGTATAATATGCAGTGAAATGCTTTTATACGACCGCCAGTGACCTTAAAAAGAAAGAAAATAAGAAAATAAAATCTTGTACGTAAAATAAATAATCAATAAAAAGGAAATACTAAGAAATAATTTTAACTAGTAAAATTTGTAAAATTAACTGTGCATAAGGGCATAATAAAATATTGCAAAAATATAGAAATATGGTATTAAAGTGTCCGTGGTTGTGCAAATATGCATGAAAGGTGACATGTGCAATTGTCCAGATGTAAGAGTATTTAGTGCAAGTGTGTATGAATGTGTCCATGATTGTCCAGTCAGTGTTGTGAGCTTAAAAAGATGTTATTAGTCCTGTGTGGAGGTGTGATTAAGAGACCTTATCGCCTGCGGGAAGAAGCTCCTCCTCAGTCTCTCTGTGTTGGCCTTTAGGGAGCGGAATCTCTTCCCAGACCGCAACAAAGAGAACAGTCCATTACTGGGGTGACTGAGGTCCTTCATGATCTTCCTGGCCTTAGTCCAGCACCGCTTGCTGTAGATGGAGTGCAGGTCAGGGAGCTCAGTGCGGATGATGCGCTCGGCTGATCGCACCACCCTCTGTAGAGCTCGTCTGTCCTGCATGGTGCTGTTCCCGAACCAGGTCGTGATGTTTCCCGTCAGGATGCTCTCTATGGTGCAGGAGTAGAAGTTCCTGAGCACCTTGGAGGGCAGTCTAAAGTCTCTCAAGCGTCTGAGGTGGTAGAGACGCTGCCGGGCTTTTTTCACCACGCTGTTGATGTGACAGGACCATGATAGGTCCTGCGTGATGTGAACACCGAGGTATCTGAAGCTGTCCACTCTCTCCACTGGGCTCCTGTTGATGACGGGGGTCTGGTAGTTCCTCTCCTGCTTTGTACTAAAGTCCACTATCAGCTCCTTTGTCTTACTGACGTTCAGGAGGAGATTGTTCCTCTGGCACCAGTTCTCCAGATTTCCAATCTCCTCTAGGTAGTCCGACTCATCATTGTTGGTGATCAGTCCGACCACGACGGTGTCGTCAGCAAACTTGATGATGGAGGTGGAGTTGGTAGTGGCCACGCAGTCGTGGGTGTACAAAGAGTACAGCAGGGGGCTCAGAACACAACCCTGGGGGGCTCCAGTGCTGAGAGTGAGTGTAGCTGAGACATGTCCACCCATCCTTACTGCCTGTGGTCTGCCAGTCAGAAAATTGGAGATCCACTGACATATAGATGAGCTCAGTCCCAGGTGCTCCAGCTTGGTGGTGAGTGTGGAAGGAATTATTGTGTTAAAAGCAGAGCTGTAGTCGATGAAGAGCATTTTAACATAATTCCCTTTCCTAGTGTCCAGGTGAGTGAGTGATGTCTGGAGGAGATGAGAGATTGCATCGTCTGTGGAGCGGTTCTGACGGTATGCAAACTGTAGTGGGTCCAGTGTGTCGGGTAGTGAAGAAATGATGAAGTCTCTGATAAGGCGTTCAAAGCACTTCATCACTACTGAGGTGAGAGCTACAGGGCGATAGTCATTGAGAGAAGCAGGATGTGGTTTCTTTGGAACAGGAACAATAATGGACTCTTTGAAGCATGTGGGGATCACCGACTGAGATAGAGAGATGTTGAATATCTCAGTGAACACAGGTGCTAGCTGGTCTGCGCAGGCTCTGAGAATACGACCTGAGATGCCGTCTGGTCCTGCTGCTTTCCTGGTGTTCACTCTCTTGAAGGCTCTCCTCACGTCGTGCTCGGAGATGATGAGCGCGTTCCCGGTGCTGGCTGTGTCTTCCTGTCTGCAGCCGTTAGCGCCGCTAGCATTAGCGCCGTTAGCATTAGCGCCGTTAGCATTAGCATTGCTAGCGTCTTTAGCTGCAGCCTTGAAGCGAGCGTAAAATGTGTTCAGCTCGTCTGCCAGAGTCGCGTCCGCGTTTGTCATACCGGATGTTGGTGCTTTATAGTCCGTTATTGTCCTTAGTCCCTGCCACAGGCTCCTAGAGTCACTCTGTTGAAGCTGTGACTCTAGTTTTCTCCCGTAGCGCTGCTTCGCCTCTTTCACCGCCTTCCGGACGTTATATGACGCAGCCTTGTACGGTTCCATGTCCCCCGATGCAAGTCCCGTGTTGTAGGCAGCTGTGCGAGATCTCAGAGCATCGCGGATGGTTTTATCCACCCACGGCTTCTGGTTGGGAAACGTTCTGATAGTCTTTTTCTCTACCGTATCGCCTGCCAGCTTTTCAATAAATCCCACAACCGCTTCCGTAAACACGCTGACGTCATCATCGGAGCTGTTTCTAAACATGTCCCAGTCTGCGTCATCGAGTGCGTCCTGTAACGCGGCCACCGATTGGTCCGTCCAGCGCGCGACCTCCCTCAGGACCGGAACTTCCTGTTTCAGCCTTTGTTTATATTTTGGCATGAGGAAAATGGCGGCGTGGTCGGATTTACCAAACGCTGGACGAGATTGTGCCTTGTAACCGTCTTTGACCGTGGTATAACAATGGTCCAGTGTCCTTTCGCCCCTGGTGGGGCAGGTGATGTGCTGATAAAAGTTCGGCGCTGCGCGTTTGAGGTTGGCACTATTAAAATCCCCCGCCACAATGAGCGCAGCGTCCCGGTGTTGTGTCTGGTGCTGTGTGAGCGCCTCATGCAGCTCGCATAAGGCAGTTTCAGTGTCCGCTTGTGGAGGTATGTAAACGGCGCTGATTATGACCGATGTGAACTCCCGTGGAAGATAAAATATTCCCATCCTGTCCCTAACCATAACCTTTACCCTTAGTGCGCCTAACCCTATCCTCATCCTGCATCTTACCTTAACCTTTACCCTAATTATGCATAACCCTATCCCGTCCTTACCCTAACCTCTCCCCACCTAAACAGTTCAAACCCTATCAGGATCCCCTAACTTTTATTGATTATTTTTTTAGTCTTTATTTATTGTACATATCATGTACATTTATTTATATCTTTTCATTTTAATTTTCATTTTAAGTTTATAGGTTTTAATCATGATTGGTAAAGCCTCGCTATGAGTGGGGAACCAGTAGATGCGCACTGTAGCCAGTGCACCCCAGCCACAATGTGGACTCATTTTAAACATAATTTTTTAACCTAACCTTGCCAGTGCCTTTGTGCATTCTTCTGGTTCCTACACTCACACCATATATAATGAATTTTATGGGGACTCCAATTTTAATGATAATACAAATGGAGGCTTGAGGGACCCTTATTTTGATAAAGGCAATTTCCAAAATGGATGCCTCAACTAAAGTCACCAATCGGGGTATTTTATCACGATCCCGCCTTTTTGGGAGGGAAGTTTTAACCATAGATGAAGCTGCTCCTGTTGAAGCAACCAATCACAATTTAATTTCCTGATTAAGACCACAAAGTTTGTTTGTACCCACACACAAGCACACTTTTTTTTAGATAAATAGAGGCCTTGTTCCCCATTTCCAACTTACAAACCTCTGAGGAAGCATCATTAAGATGCGAAACGTTAGGTTTTAAGGTTTTCTCTGACTGGAACTTTTCTTAAATGCTTTTTTTAGTTGATTTGCTTTTCCACTATTTTAAAGTTTTTTTAAATAAAGATTGACTTTTTAACTTGCATAAGAAGATACACATTCAGGATGGACTTTTAACAACGACACAAACATTGAGGACAACAAAAGGAAGAATAATTCTTGTTAATTTTTCCAGAGCTCTGGTTTTTTTTCTTTTTTTCTTTTCTTTTAAACTTATTCTTTGTTCTTTGATTTCTTTTGGTGGTTTCTTCCCACCTTTTTGCCTCTTTGTTTTTATCTCTTTGACCTCTCCCCCTCCTTAAGCCGGTCTGAAGCTGTGGTGGAATCCTTAAACCAAGGCATCACAGAACTTATATCCAGAACCTGGAATAAGATCAACGCAAGCTGCAAGACTACATTCTTCTGGAGCCTGAAAGGACTGAGACGATTTGGAAAATCTTCAAAAAAGTTTGGTTAGTGATCACATTCTATTGGTATTGGAAGGTCAAGATGGTGGAATTGCATAACAGATTTGCCATTTTAGATATTCAGTCAGAGACTGGGAGTGGGGAACATGTGCAGCCTCATACGGTTCACACAAATTACGGGTTAAATAAAATTTTAATTAAACATTATTTTAAACTCATACAAGCGACACATCATTCAGATATAATGGGTAATGCAATAAGGACAGGAGTTTTTCCGGTAGGGATGCGCAAACAGTCGAATAGACTGACACAGTTCATAAAACCTGCTTCGCCACATGACGGGACTCTGGAGAAACTCAAACAAAACACATTAGCTTGGATGAGTAATAATATGGGCATTTTATTAGAACACTACACACAAGTGATTGCAGACCTCATGAAACATATCAGGGAGCTCATTGAGCCGGAATGGGCGGTGGCGGTGAAGTGGGCCAGGGCAAGGTTTAAACACAAATTAAAGGAGAGCACTCTAACTATCTGTAAGGATTCCATCATTGAGAAACAAATTACTCCTCTGAGGGATCCTGGCCCACCACTACACGCCGCTGTCCTTAGACAGACGAACCCGACACAGACACAAGAGCATAACCACAACATTAAATATGCATTAATGACTGCTGCATCACCTACCTCTTCACCGGGTTTGATTCCTCCTGTTACAGAATTCACTAGTATCAACAGAAAGGAAATCGAAATCCAAGCCCAAGTACACCATAGAGAGGTGAGTCCTGTACTGTTGCGAAATCCTACTGATAAAGTGATGAAAAACAAGTGTGTAACGGATGGTTTCTCTTTGGATACAGGTCTCACGTCTGGGGAGGGGGAGACCAGCTCGGATGAAGCAACCAATGATCGGAGAGTGATCAGGATGATTGGGAACATCAAAGAGAAATCTCTCTTAAAGACCCATTCTGAATCAAACTCTCTAGAATCATACATGGCGCTGAAACCCGAGTGTTCGTCTCCTGACTCCTCAGACGGTGACATTGTAGACAAGGTCAGTTTACAGAATAAACCATACAGACATATTAATACAGAGAGAAAAGGGGTTGATTGGTCTATAAAAATACACAAACCAATAGTTTTTTATTGGGGATTCGAATCTTTGCAGAATCCCCCAAATCAAGGACAGTAATATACAAGTAGACAGTTTTCCGGGAGCCAATTTTTCACACATTTCCAAAATTTTATGCAAATTACATCCCCATCCACAGACACAGAAAGTCATTTTAGCAGTAGGATTGAACAACAGAGCACAACATCCACAAAAGACAGCCATTAAGCAGTTACAGGGTCTATGGAAGGCGCCATGGAAGACATTTCCACATGCAACCATATACACACCATTAATTCAATTTTCTGATGTTGTCTTCACAGGAGCAGCAAAATCTTGAAATTCTTAAGTTATATTGAAGAGAATGGGTACCCACTGCTCACTTTAAATGAATTACATTTTCAGGTTGAAAAAGACGGCATTCACTGGTCACGACAAACTGCACAGCGAATGTTCGATCTATGGTGTGACGAGAAAGTTTTAAAAGCAAGAACATGTACTAGGGTTAGAAAAATAAAGTTACTTTGATTTAATCTCAAGACACTTTATAAGGAATTAAGGGCATAATATATTTTATATTTATTGTGTGTGGTTTTGTGGGATTGATTTGAGCACTTATTACTTTTATAAATTATATTGCACTTATTTTGTAGCACTTTCCCTTAATTTTTAAGTCTTTAGATTAAAATGAATGTTTTGCAATACAGACTGTACCCACCTATTTTCCCCATATATCTATCCCTTTTATCTATTTAATCCAGGCCATTTTATTTCACCCTATACCCCAAATGAGGATCCTGAGTTTATCTCTCAACACATTATCTGTACGTTTGATCTTGACCCTGACCTTAATCTTCATTAGAGCTATGCATAATCCTATCTGCCATCCTGACCCTAACCTTTACCCTTAGTATGTCTACCCCTATTCCCATCCTGTCCCTAACCATAACCTTTACCCTTAGTGCGCCTAACCCTATCCTCATCCTGCATCTTACCTTAACCTTTACCCTAATTATGCATAACCCTATCCCGTCCTTACCCTAACCTCTCCCCACCTAAACAGTTCAAACCCTATCAGGATCCCCTAACTTTTATTGATGATTTTTTTAGTCTTTATTTATTGTACATATCATGTACATTTATTTATATCTTTTCATTTTAATTTTCATTTTAAGTTTATAGGTTTTAATCATGATTGGTAAAGCCTCGCTATGAGTGGGGAACCAGTAGATGCGCACTGTAGCCAGTGCACCCCAGCCACAATGTGGACTCATTTTAAACATAATTTTTTAACCTAACCCTAACCCTAACCTAACCCTAACCCATCCCAACACTATTCCCCAACTCCTATATCCAACCCCTAAACTTAACCCTAACCCCTTATTCCAACCCTATTATAAACCCTAACCCTAAATCCCCTCCCCTTCCCCTGATCTTTATAACCCTTATCCCACCCCCACTCTCGACCCCAACCGATTACCTTTAGGGTGACCATTGATTACAATGGATCATCCTGACTATGTTTGACCCTAGACCCCCAATATACTGGCTCTCTTCCTCTGATCCTTCCAACCCTAACCTTGGTTTCTTTTACATTTTAAAATTTAACTCACCCTAATTTGGCTCTCTTTTGAAATAAAATATTTTTTTAGGACAGGACCAACAGGGGTGGAAAATGATGCCAGAGCAACATAAGCCCAAATTAAGGGAAACATTTAATTCTTAACTTTAATCCTAACCCTAACCCTAACCCTGCAGGGACCCGAGTTTGCCTACCCTATCCCCCATCCCACCCTATCCCCAAAGTTCCCTTGCCTTGGACCCTGCCCCCGGACCGTTTCCCTAATTGTCTTAACCCCTACCCCCCTTTTTCCCTAAACCTAACCCCACTTGGGTTCTTTGTGGGGCAATGGAACCACGGTCATTTCCCTAAACCTAACCCAGCCAGTGCCACCCGATGGAGTTGAACTCGGATCTTCTCTTTGTCTTCCACCAGACTGAAAAACAACAAAATTAAGTCAATGAAAAATACTTACCTGCTGCACTTACCTGTCCTGATGGTCAAAAATCCTGAAACAAGGTAAAAAAGAACCATAAAAATTATGGGACAATTTTTGGTAAGTTGAAATGAGTAAAAAACTCTGTCCTGATGGTCAAAAATCCTGAAGAAAGGAAATAAGAACCATAAACACATGAAAAAAATCATGGGACAATTTTTGGAAACTTGGAAAAAGTATGAAGAAGGAAAATAACACAAACAAATGTAATAAAATACTTACATCCAAAACCACAATTACCAAAGGGGGAAAACTATCCCAGTAATACAATAATCATCAAATACCACAATTACCAAAGGGGGACAACTGTGTGAGAGACAGCGCCCAGTAATACAATAAACAACATCAAAGACCACAATTACCAAAAAGGGAAAAGTCCCAGTAATACAATAATCACAAACATGGAAGAAAAAGAATGCATAAAAAAGGAAAAATTTAATAAAAACTTAGGGGGTTCATAAAGTTATAAAAACAAAGAGAATACACCATAAGAAACCCGTTTAATAATTACCTGGTGCACTTATTTTCTGAAGTTAAATAATTTAAAGAAGAAAATAACTTTCAGAAAAATTGTAAAGCAAATTATTTTTCCTTGGCTGTTATTTAAGGAGCAATTTTTTCAACAAGGGGGTGTATCCCATGTATTTAAAAGGTCAGTTTACCAGAGTTTTCATCACTCTAGCATCGAAGCAGCCAGGAGGAACATCAAAATGCAAGTCTAAGCCTGATGAAGGTTAAGATAAACCGAAACGTAGCGCCAAATAGACTTGCAACAAAGAGCTCAAAGTGTTAACCAAGGGGAGGGATGTTTTTCAGAGCTACAGGGGAGATTTGAGGGGTCTGGGACTGATAAAGTCGTGGTAGGCCCGTGCATAACGTTGGTTCTAGTCCTGCAGGGACCCGAGTTTCCCCACTCTATCCCCAAAGTTCCCTTGCCTTGGACCCTGCCCCCGGACCGTTTCCCTAATTGTCTTAACCCCTACCCCCCTTTTTCCCTAAACCTAACCCCACTTGGGTTCTTTGTGGGGCAATGGAACCACGGTCATTTCCCTAAACCTAACCCTAACCCTAACCCTACTTTTTATTTTCAATCTCTACATATCTATTTGGATATTACAACATTCATTTTGATGTATTCTCCCATACATTTCATAATTTTTTTTATATATATATATATATAAGAACCTTTAAAAATTGCCAAAAAATTCAAGATAAAAAAATATATAATAAATATATAAAAATATATATAAATTCCTACTCTAAAAAAAATCTATATAATTTTAAAATAAATACCAAAATTGTAAAAGGAAAACTTGAGAACAAGAGAGAAGGAGCACTAATTTTCTGATTGGCCTGGAGCTGTTTATCTTCAAACCAAATCAATTACCAAGCTCCCATTGGCCAGTTCAAACTTTGTCCCGCCCCCAAGAGCATAAAAGGGACTGCAGAAGATGCAGGCATTTATATTGCCTTCAACACACACATACACAGAGAGAGAGAGAGAAATAAGTCATTGAATCCTGCCATATCTTAGGCTTTTTTTCCTTTTGAGATAATACCTTTTTATTTCACTACTTTAAAACCTTGTTGGGTTTAATTAAAAAAAATTTCAAAAACACAAACTTTTTTTCTCTTTAAAAAAAACAGAACAAGCCTGCCTGAAGAAGGTTCCAAGAGAACCGAAACGTTGCAACCAGCTTGTTCATTTTGCATTTTTTAAAAAAAGATTTTTTTCAAATACAAACTTTTTTCCTACTGACACCAAAAAAAATGTAACAAACATGGCTCTGCTTGATAGAGATGGTTGGACTGTGGTGACACACAGACGCAGGCGTCCCACTCAGGCCCCAATTAGGCCGAGGCCCCATCCAGAGCACAGCACAACACGTCATGCACAGAGAGAGAGATTCATTTCTTATGCAGACATTGTTAAACATGGCCGCCACATGAGGGCAGCACCTACCTACCATAAGGACACTTACCTTAATACTTACCAACGGTCCAACAGATCACAATTTTTTGAACCCCAGACCCGTATAGGGCCTGTCTCATTTAGATCCAGGCAAAATGCCTCCACCAAGACGCCATGGCACAGAGCACAGTACCAGACACGAGCTAGCCATCCAAACCTGCAAAAAAAGACATATACAAATACATTTCAGGAAAACAAAACAAAACCCAAACACTCAGATGACCCCAATTTTATCACTAAAACACTCAACTTGGACAATATCATAAAATTGGTACATCACAAAAACATTGTTAATCAGGAACAGCCTCCTGGTATTAACGCAATTGAACAACACCTAGCGGATGTCATCAGACCAGCTTTGGCTAACCCTACAACACGATCCCTCATTGAGGGCAACGCCAAAAATTGGGCCTTCACCACCATGCTGATCCTCCAAAATCACTACCAAGATGCACTTGAGGAGGAAATGGCTAAGTTACAGGATTTTTCCTCCCAGGATTTGGAGAAGTGTTTTGACACTGCCACCCTGTGGGCCAAACGCCGAATGGGCAGAAGACTCAAAGACACTACAGTACACCAAACACATATGTTAGTGGAGGAGAAATTGCAAACCTTGCTGCCCACCACTAACCTCCATGAAACAGAGGAGGAGACAGAGACACATAGTGTCCCCACTACTTCTCCCCTCCCAGAACGCATACCAGTCAAACATCATACAGTACAGGCTGTCATACATGCTGAGGCGGATATCACAGCTATCCCTGATCTTTCCTCACAGCCAACACCAACACCTACCAAAACTACAGCCACTATGACTGATCCATTCACTGACTGGTCCCCCGTTGCATCCCCTATCAGAGATGTAGACCCAGACAACAACTCAGAGGAGGCACTCACTTTTCCTCCCTCCCCCAAAGAACAACGCACACCCCGCTTACATCCTAACTCCTTTATAGGACAGGAAGAAGATCCTATTTGGATTGAGGAGGAGGATGAACAGAGCAATTCAATGTGCTCACAGAGGGTCACCCTAAGTCCCGATAAAGTCACTAGCCTCAAAACAGCTACACAGGCCCGCCTAAGCATGGAATTGGGCTCACCTTCCGGAGTGCAAAGCGACTCCCATGATAATGTGCCAAACAGACACATTACCACAAATAGAAAAATGGCTGACTGGAAGCTCACGGTTCGTAAAAAACGATTAGTGATTGGTGACTCCAATTTATCCAGGATTCCACCCTTCAAAAATCCTGACCTCCAGATTGAAAGCTATCCGGGTGCCACGTTTAGACACATAGAGGCTGTGATCAACAAAACCCCGGTCTCCACGAACGTGGAACAGGTTGTCTTATCACTGGGCATTAACAGTCGGACACAGAGCGCTAAAGAGACTGCAATAAAACAGATGCAGGCAGCTCTAAGAGCAACCAAAGACAAATTCCCACTGGCACAAATCTGGGTCCCAGAAATAAATTTTTCAGATACACTCCCAACTAAAGAACAAACACAATTGACCATTCTAAATTCTCACATCACGGCCAATCTAAAACATATTCCGGCCCTGTCTAAATCCCAGTTTCAGACGGAAAATGACAACATACATTGGACATTTGACACTGCCAGAAACATCTTTCAACACTGGCTCCAACATTTAAAATAACTCCCCCCACAAGCCTGCATGTACAGGAGGGGAACCGTAATGTGGTCATCTTATCTAAAAATTTCAAAATCACATCGGCACAATTCAGTCTACTGAATAAGGGCTTAACATTCATTCCATCCAACAATAGGGCTATCAAACACTACAAATTACAAACACGATATGACCTACAAGAATATCATAGGAGACTTAAATTAGCGGCCTATTTCCCAAAAGAGACAGACACTCATTCCCCCCCCCCCCCGTTCACACCGAAATCGGACTGGACACCACCCATGGATAAATTACCTGGAGAACTCCACACACTACTCCAAAAAGATTCACAAGATTTCACAAAACACTTCAAACCATCTCCAGAGGAGCCTAACCTCACTACAGAGGAAATTGATGCTCTTAAAGAACTTAAAAACAATAAACAAATCATAATCAAACCTGCTGATAAAGGTAGCGCAATCATAATATTCGATCGGGAACAATATTTATGGGAGGGATACAGACAATTATACGACAACAAATATTATAAAAAACTAGGCAAACCCATTTTCCCAGACACTGTACCCATGATCAAAACGATAGTCCAATCCCTATACACACACAAACACATAAATGCAAAACAAAAGTCCTACTTACTAGGTAGCACTGAGCCTAGGAGCAGGAGATTCTACATGCTCCCAAAGATACATAAGGATCCAGCCAAATGGAGTAGGCCTCACGAAATTCCCCCAGGAAGGCCGATTGTGTCAGATTGCGGCAGTGAAACTTACTATACGGCCGAATATTTGGATCATTACCTAAATCCCCTGTCAACCGGTCATCCTAGTTACATTAAAGACACGTATGATTTTGTCCAGAAAGTGAAAGAATTAAAAATTCCCCATGATGCCATTCTTTTCACTATGGACATAGACAGTCTATATACCAACATCGATATACAAGAAGGTATACAGGCCATTAAGAACATTTTCCAAAAAAACCCAAACACCTCTAGGCCTGACAAACAACTAATTCAATTATTAGAAATTAATCTAAAAAGAAATGATTTTGAATTTAATGGGGATTTTTTCCTTCAAATTAAAGGCACAGCGATGGGCAAAAATTTTTTTTACGCAAACATATTTATGGCTGAATGGGAGACTTCAGCCCTATCCCAATGTCAGAAAAAACCACTCCATTATTTCCGTTATCTTGATGATATCTGGGGAATTTGGACCCATACGGAGGAGGAATTTAAAGCATTTCTGGAGACACTCAATAATCATAATCCGTCTATCAAATTAAAATCCACCATCAGTCAGCTCTCAGTTGACTTTTTGGACACAACAACCTACAAAGGGCCAGAATTCCATCTCACACACAAATTGGACATCAAAGTTTTTTTCAAAGAAACAGACACACACGCGCTACTACACAAAACAAGTTTCCACCCCAAACATACATATTCTGGCCTAATCAAATCACAACTCCTGAGGTTTCGTCGTATTTGCACCCAAGAACGGGACTTCATTGAAGCGACACGAATCCTCTTCACAGCACTCAGAACCAGAGGATATAACAGATCCTTCCTGAGGAAAAATTTCAAAACATACCTGAACAGAAGGACCCAGACGGAGGGCACCAGTGTGCCCCTGGTCCTCACCTATTCCTCGGCCTCTGTTACACTGACCAGGAGGTTAAGATCCAACTACCAACACATTTTGGGACAAACACAAACATTCAAAGATCATAAAGTAATCGCAGCATATAGAAAAAACAAAAATCTACAGGATCATTTAATCAGAGCTAAACTAAATCCTCTACACATCACAAAACCTAAACATCAGGGACAATATTTTAAACAAGAAGACTACGTACAGAACAAAATCACCAAAGAAATTTTCAGTACTCACCGATCTGGCACAGTACACAGCAAAAACTGTGTATATCTCATTACCTGTAAACAATGCAGAACACAATATGTTGGAGAAACGGGCAATACCATCCTTGTCAGAATGACACAACACAAACACAACATCCTTAAAGGAAAACAAGAAAATAATACTTACCTGGTCGGACACTTCTGGGAACATGGATGGGAATCCTTCGGGGCCATGGTCCTACAAGCCAACACGCAATGGTCCATCCTGCAAAGAAAAAGAGCAGAGAAAATCTGGATTAAGAAATTAGGCACCACACACCCCCTAGGCCTTAACGAGAAGTGAACCGGGTAGAGTCAGCGGCATTGATGGCCAGTGCACATAAGTTAGCGCGTCTACCAACCTCTTTCCTCACCTTAACCTCCTCCATCCTACCTTCTAACTTCTTCTCCCTTCCTAAATCCCTAACCTTAACCTCTGACCCCTAATTTCCCTAAACCCTAAAACTCAACCTCTCTTACCTTAACCCTACCCTCCCTAAACCCTAAAACTTAACCTCTAAAACTTACCCATAACCCTTAACCGCTAACTCGAACCCGATCCCTAACCCTAACCCTGTGTTTAATATAGTCAAGATGTTTATTGTATTATGGTTCAGGCTGTATTAGTATAATTTCAGTTAATTTAAATACCTTAGCTGTATAGTCTTTTATTATATTAGTATTATAAATACGACTTTAAAAAGGTTCATTTATTTAAATTAATATCTTAAACCAATAAATAAATAATATTTTAGAGTGTTTGTATGACAGTTTAGATTATACTAGGATAATTTCAATAAATTTAAACCTTAGCTCCAAAGGCTTTAATTACAACCACTATTATAACTAGGACTTTAAAAGGGTCATTTATTTGAATCAATATTTAAACTAGTAAACATTCATTCATTCATTCATCTTCTGTACCGCTTAATCCTGTGTTCAGGGTCGCGGAACTAGTAAACAATTAAACATAAATTACTTATTCAATTGGCGATGAGGCACGAGCCGTGGACTGATCCACCTACGGCGGGCCGCCATGGAGGAGGGTGTATAGTAATTGAAGGCCGAAACACCCTATGATTCTATGGTTTACTACTGATGACGTGTCTCACAATTTAGGATATCGTTGGGTTAAAAGGAATTTTAATCTTAGCTCACACTTTTAACCTTAAATAGGATTAATGCGTCTCCTATCCCTGAACTCAAAACATAACCGTTAGTTTTGAACTCTAAACCCAATTTCTTAAACCTAAACATAACCGTCAGTTTAAAATATAAGCTCTAGAACCCTAGGTCAGCATATCCATATTTTCCTGTAACCCTAGGTGTATCTGACCTTCAACCTTTCCACCGGCATGGTCACTTAACACTAATTCTACCCTATCTGGAGTAGGAGTGTTTGTGGATAAATTTTACCCCAGCCTAGCCCAAAACACGATCGTTAGCCTTGCATAATCTATCAGGCGCCATATCTGTCGATCGTTCGTATGGAGAGTGCTGGAGATGAGGCCTGAGTTGCAGGCCCGTGCACCACGTGGGTTCTGGGTTTATCCCAGGGCTACGTCTTTTTACCCTAACCTAACCAGCCAGTGCCGCCCTTATGGGAGAATTTTTTATTTGATTTCATTTGATTTTACTTACTTTTGGGGGGCTAGAAGATACCTTATCAGTATATAATCGTGGATGTGTGTGCAAGCTGGGACATAGGCTTCTTTGTGTGCATTGCATATAGGAAACCCGAGCTTTACATTGGGGGGGCTAAAGACGGCCCTTTAATGAAACCCAGATGTTGCAGAGAGGAGGGGCAGGCGCTGCATATGTACTATAGCACACAGCAAGAGAATTCAGTTGCTCCACGGACACAGCTCCGGCCTTGTTGTTTGATAATAAAGGTCGTAATCTTCTGTAAGCAAGGCCCGACTCTGAGTATTTTTCCACAACATAATGGCGCTGCGAGCAGGGTGGAAAAAGGGCAAAGGTGACTGACCAACGTGGGCTTCCTTGGTCAGCAACACAACCAGGTGGCCACTTACAAAGGTAAGCAACTTTTGCTTATATACTTAGGTTGTGTTGTTGGCTGAGGATCACCCATGGTGGTAAGGACACCTAATAAAGGCCTCTCCAACTCAAGTAATTTAAAATGGGCTTTGTTTCCAGAAGAGAATGCATGCATCAGATTACTAACAGTTGTACTGATAGTGAATTGAGAAGATAAGCATTGCATTGGTCTGGGTGTTGTCAAGTGGGCATTGATTGATGGCAACAGTAACAGACGGTATGAGGAAGCGCATTTGAGTGTCTATTTGTTTTGTTAAGTGGGCTTTGATTAGATAACAGGACAGGAAAAAGGTAGATAATCTCGGTATTAATTTGTACTCATTGTCAAGTGGGCCTTGATTGGATGGCATGGGTGGTACAGCAAATTAATAAGGAATTGCGCTTAATTAGTTATATTGCTTGTGTAAGGTTACCCAGCAATTAATAAAAAAATACCCGTTGTATGAGGAACGTACTGTTGTATGTCATAAGCAATTTTTGTAGCCACCGTAAATGTTATATGGTATGAGTTGGGTGGTGTGATAATTAATTAATATCTCTTCGTATGTGGAATGTACAACTGTACATCATAAGAAATCACCCCTTATGTTTTATTGATATGAGTGACAGGGGTAATTAATATCTCTTCGTATGGGGAGCACGATTTGTGCCATTAAGTTGATTTAAGTTGAACGCAATTGCAATTGTTTGTGTCTAAGTGATGTTTTGTGTCTATTTGTTTCTGTCTGAGTGTGTCAGAGCTCTGTGTTTGCCTAGTGTGTGTGAGTGAGAGAGAGAGAGAATTGGTTGAATGAGAACCATAAGCTCTGTGTGCTGTGAGCAGGCTGGACCTCCCGAGGGAATTGTGTGTGCAACCCTCAGAGGGGGGCAGCTTGCTGCCAGTCCAGAGACGTGTGTCTGAATGAGCCCTATTAAAGTAATAGCTAGCCTAATAATTAAATAGATAAATATTAATCAATAAAGGGACACGTGTGAGTGGAACAATGAGCCCTTTTAGCAGGGGGACAAGTATGAAAAGAATAAGCCCAATTTTCTAGGAAAAGAGGGATAAAGCTCTGAATAAATAAATAAATAAATAGTGTGGAGTGGTGAATGTGTATGAACCCCATATTAATATTGTGGCATTACACACTTACTGATAAAAGTGTTCACGGTGCATAAAAGCACTATGCTTTTTACCAAGTGTTAATTTGAAAATAGGGAAGTGGTGTAGATTCAGGAGTGATTATCATTGATGAGCCTTGGTAAGTAGAGGTGGATACTTCTGTGATTCTAAAAGAGTGTATATTGTTGTAAGTAAATTTAGCCATTAAGTAAGTACACAGGCATAAAATAAAAAATAAATATCTAAGTGGTGACATAGGCTACAGCATGATGGCAGCCTCTCCGGTGGAGACTTTAGTGCTAAAGCATCCGTTGTGTGCAGAACTCATAAATAAGATCTCAAATAAATGGCAACAGAGGACCAAAGATATGATTGCAAGATGGCCAAAGGAGGGGACATTTGATTCAGCACTGTGTTCTGAGATGGACACCTTGATAAGAAAGTTACAAAGCGGCGGCAAGAGAGAGAAAGCATGTCTGGAGAAGTTGAAAAGACAGCAGGAAAGAGTGGTCCTGGCTTTGGTTAAAAAAGAATCAGTGAAGTTGGTAAGAAAGAAACAGGAAGTGATGGAAAAAGTTAAGAAAGTCAGGAAGTGAGGCCGAAGTAGTAGAGAGGAGTTAGTTACACCTCCCCCATATAGTAGGTGCAGGAAGACAGTCGAATTCCTAAGCGTAAGGGAATGGGGGAAGGTTCTGGTTAGACGGATAAGGAATGTTATGCAGAGAGGTATAAGGAAAGTGGGGGTAGATTTACAGAGAGTGGAAAAGCTATGTGTAGAGAAGGATGTAGAGGAACAGGAGGGGGTGCAGACATGTGGAGAGAGGTCAGACAGAAGTACTAAAACACCAGTAAAAAGCAGATAGCTACACCATTAAAGACTGGACATAGATCTTTGTACAGTAGAGAGGATGGGGGTGAAGAGGATTTGTTATTTAATATGGGCAGTTCCACAATTACCAATTTTAATTAAAGGTGGGGGCATGAGGGTGTTCTAGAGGGTGTTGTCAACCGCCTCCCCAGCATTCAACGAGGGTGCAGGGACATGGTCTTAGACGAGCAGACCTCAGGCAAGCTTTTATCGGTGATTGATATAAAAACTCTATTGGTGAAGACTTTGTGGAGAGGAAAAACGTGCTTCGGACTCGAGTGAGGCTGTACATACATACCACATAGATGGACTGTCTTTGAGGCTTTGAGGCTGTTGTATGGCAGGCCTTGCACGCAGAGTGTTGACCCAAGGACATTAAAGGGTGACCTGGAGGCAGTTACAGCTTGAAACCTTACAGAGCGAACCAAGAAAAAAGCTCAAGCTACTCTGATTACCAGAAAAAACAGAGAGGGCCACAAGCAATCCTTCATCAAAAATCCAGCCAGCTTCAGTCAATGATGACATCACCAGCAGCATTTTCTCCAAACTCAAGCCAGATGCCTGCGTCTGTCACCAACGTTTTCACTCCAAGGCCAAGCATGAGGGGATATGGATTAAATTGCCTCGCATAGCCATTGCCCGGCCCCGAGGGATGAAGGGGGGGGGGGAGACAACATTCCAGGTCCGATAAGTCATGCCTCTCACATCTGGAAAAGTTTGCCAGAACCGTAGGATTCTCGTGAAGAAAAAAGTAGTTACTACAACCCAACAATAAGAGTGTGACTATACCTGTATTAGTCTCAAGTCATATTAGTCTCAAGTTAATTTACTAGGAAAAGAATTATTAGGTGAATTAGGACTGCGAATATGGTGTTCTCCAGAAGGGGTGTATGTTGAACATAAATTCCTGAAGCACAATTACCCTGTCAGACTTTCACTGTACAATGATGTATGACCCATCACAACACATCATCATAGGTCGGCAAGGAGCAGCTATCAGTGTAGAGGAGTGTGATTTTGTAAAAAGGTGATTCAATGTAACTGATTCTGTTCTCCAGGTGATATTGTATGTACTGCAGGATAGAATTGCAGCTCATAGGATTTATGTTGATTTTCATTCTGCAGATAAAACCTGTGTAAAAATCTTGTGTGGTAATAAATTGATTCGTACTTCTTAAGGAAGTTGTAGTTAGCCACAATTCACAAACACAACTGGCATCAACATCTGAAATCGACTATGGGAAATTAGCTATATAGGCAAATGGATAGTCAAATCCCATCTGAATTATAGTCTAAACAATCAGCCAGCCAACTTCAAGTCCAATGTAAACCAGATGTAGAACCCCCCAGAGTAAGACAATATGCTTTACGACCTGAGGCAAAGCGGGTATATAGAACACTATTGAAGGCCTTGTAAAAGCATCTGTGCTAAAACAGACCAGTTGTTGCAATACTCCTATTTTTCCCGGTGATTAAGCCAGGTACAAATAAATGGCATCATGTGCATGATTTACATGCAGTTACTAGTAAAACAGGAAAGTATCCAGCAGAAGTTCCAAATCCACACACACTGCTGACTAATGTCCCTCCCTAAGCCAAATATTTTATTGTAATGATATTTGTTCAGCCTTCTTCAGTGTTCAAATGGCAGAAAAGAGTAAACTACTGCATTTATTTGCATTTACAAGAGCAAGTTGACAAAATAGATGCCAAAAATGCCACGGTGGTTCAAACATTCACTGTATATATTCAATCAGAGGTGGAAGCTGATTTAGGAGGTTAAAGGATAGAAGATAGCCTTGGTCAGCATATGGGTGACTGTTTAATATGTCTATCATCATTAGAAACATGCCAGAATGATTCCATTAAGGTACACCGTAAGCTAGTAAGGAGGTCATAAAGTGTCATAAACTAAACTACAATACCGTAAACCTCAAGTTAAATTGTTAAGGTGACTAATTTCACATGATACGACAGCCGTAGTACATACATAATTAGAAGGCATAAGTAAGGCACCAGTGTCACAGCCTGATAAACAGTGATGGCTTTAATAGGGTTAACAGGTTTCATGCTGACTGGAGTGAGGAATATGCAGGGAAAAAACAGCTCCACTAAGGGAGATAATAATGAGAAAAGAAGAACTGCAAGATCTAAGTGCTCCCTTAAAATAGAACACAGATATACTGTTAGCATTTGAATCCATCATAAAGAAATGCAGACTGCACCTACGTTAGGTATACAGTACCAGATTATAGCAATCCGTTCTATCGGTATGTAGTGAACCAAGCTGATGGATCTACCTCAGCTTTACTGATGCAGGAAACTTGCAGTGATAGGAAAAACCAGTCCCTAGCTTACTACAGCACTAAGCTAGATAATATAACTCAAGGTGACCCAACATGCTACCAACAGGGTTTTGTAGTTGTACATTATACATATAGAACAGCATCTTCATTGACAACATGTTACGGATAGATTGTATAAATTGATAAAAACAAGGGGAAGGTGTTCTAACCCAAGCTCGCCTCCAAACATATTCTTCACTGCTCACATATCCCGACATTAATATAAAGCGATGTGACACAGTTAATCCAGCTAAATCACTCACTTAAACCTATAAAGGAGTGACTCATAGTTTTGTGGTGAACTCATTGGCATTTACTAGGTTATGACCTGATTTTGAATCTAAGCCTATAGCTGAAGCGGAAGTGACTTATTTTGTTGATGGATCTAGTTTAGAGACCAGGTAGAAAGACACACAGGGTATTCAGTAGTGATGAAGGATGGAGAAGATTTTAAACCTATCCTATCTCAGCATTGTACACAACCGTGTTCAGCTCAGTTAGCTGAGTTGAAATCGCTCACCGCTGCTTGTCAATTAGCCAAAGGACTAGTGGCAAATATTTTTGATTTTTGAATTACAGATTCAGCCTATTCCATGGTGTATGTCATCTGTTTGGAACCGTATGGAAGCAAAGGTTTAAAAAGCATGAAGGAACTCCCATTCAAAATTCTGAACGGATAAGTAAACTAATGTCTGCTCTGATGCTACCAAGATGAGTGACTTTCATTAAATGTCAGACCCGTAAAAAAGGGAAATGACTGTGTTGCTAAAGGTAACAACATGGCAGATTTAGAAATGAAGTGTGCCTCAAAATGGCAACTAGCTGTGCAAGCACATAGTCCTTATAGAACCACAGCCTCAGTAAGAGGATATCATTTGTACTCAACATCAAGCAGGTCCGTACGAACACTCGATGTGGCTCCAGAGGGGAGCGCAGGAGGACACACAGGGTATTTGGTGTCCACATGAAGGTCTGATTATAGCACCCATAGCACTGGTGAATATTTCTGGTTTAAATGCTCATGGACTGGGCCATTGTGTAAGAAGACAGGTTGTGAGAAAAAATCAGGCAACATGGGTATTGGTCTTTATATCTGCTATGGTTGAAGAGTTCCTAGCTTCATGGGAGATATGTGCTATGCATAATGTCAGGAAGGAAACAGCGACACCTATAGGCTATACACCGGTACCAGAATGACCATTTAATCACTTAGTGGTGAACTATGTGGGTAGGATAAAGTAGTGTTCTGGGCGAAAGATACATGCTTGTAATAACTGACATATTTAGTAGATGAGTAAAAGCAATAATATCTGCAGATGAAGAGTAAGGAACAGTTATCAAATCATAAGGGAAGTGATATCTAGATTTGAAATTCCATCAGAGATGAGTTCCGACAATGGATCAATATTCATTCAGAAAATGTAAGACAGGTGCTGCAACGGTTGGGAAGAAGCTAAGATTTGTGGATGTCCACAGTCTCAGGGGACGGTAGAGAGTGTAAATGGTAATCTCAAAGCCAAGGTTAATAATAATTGTAGTAATACAATGCTACACTAGGTTTTAACTGATGCTGTACCAATGAGCTAACAAGCATGCAACCTAACACAAATGCACATCTAACCCCGCATGGAATGCTTACGGGTCGACCCATGCCTGTGCCATTCTGTAGAGGCCATATAAAGGCCCACCGCTTAAACAATTAAAAAAAAAAAAAAATCTTATATGAAGAAACTAACTGCCGTACATGAAGTAATCTATGTGCAGGAAAAGAACAAGGAGGAAGAGACGCTCCGTGTCCCATCACTCCAGGAGACCAGGTCTATCTGCGAGTGTTCAGGAGGAAGTGGGACAAGCCCAGGAGGGAGGGGCCCCGCAAAGTGTGGCAGCCACTCCAGCAGTGATTCAAGTGAAAGACAAGACCGTGTGGTATCACTTGAACCATTACACGAGAGTCACAAAGAGCTATGGGTACCGAAAACGAAGGAAGAAAGAAAGAAGAACCGAACATCAGAAAAATACAAAGAAATGAAATCATTATTGGAAAATAACCAACTATTGGCACAAGTTGGATACCAAATTGCACAGCGTTGAACACTCCGCTGCTCCAAATTAAGAATGAAAATCTGCTTAAGAGCCGCATCCACTTCTGATACAAACAAGACTGACTGACGGACTGACTTCGACCAGGTTTCTCCTGACACAATTAACAGGACAAACAATTGTACAGATTATATGTGACAACTAACTGTGTCCTTTACATTGTATAAATGCATTTCTGTTTAACTAACACTATATTGCTTTTACAGATAAAACAGCAGCAGCGACAACTAATTTTAATTTCCTCCACAGGAAAAATGCACGAGAAGGAAGCAAGCCTTAACCAGATTATGACAATATGTAATGCCACTAAACACAGTTCTCTTTTATTCCAGGGGCAGAAATTTAATTAAAGCAGTTAATGGGTGACTTTACTGTGTCAAGTAAATTTATGAATGTGATTTATGAATTTATTAATCAAAGGTTTCCTAAAATTAACAGCATTTCCCAGCAACAACAGACAAGGATGAATTTTTGGACACAGTCATATATATATATATCTCTAACAAGAGACTTTACTGGTTCATATATTGAAGTGTACAGTATCTTCCACGGCATGAGCCCACAATGACGTGCTGGCAACCTCTCTTGTGGGCTCCAACTGACTCCCTGCGGTGTGCAAAGCACCTGAGTTGAAGACTATTATATTACGACAAGGCTGTTTAAATGTATATCCATTCTTACAAATTGTATTGTGTTATTGTGTAATTGTATGTTCCATTGTAGGTTATATGATTTATCCAATTGATGTAATCCTAGAAAATCACTGTATTAAGTACATGTTCATGCCATGTTATTGAGTAATGGGAAGTACGATGTCATGGAGGTCGAGTCTTTTACTCCTATTCCTTGTCAAGGGTGGAAGGAGAGGTTTGGCCGAATCTCCACTAGAGGGCGAGTCCATGGGTCGGTCATTGATAAAAGTCCAGTGATTTAATTTAATCACCAGTTAGTATAAGGAAGACTGACGCATGGAGTCGCACTCTAGATTAACCAATTAGTGTGGGACTTATAAGTCCCAGAGGGGGGGATATATGGGAGAATTTTTTATTTGATTTCATTTGATTTTACTTACTTTTGGGGGGCTAGAAGATACCTTATCAGTATATAATCGTGGATGTGTGTGCAAGCTGGGACATAGGCTTCTTTGTGTGCATTGCATATAGGAAACCCGAGCTTTACATTGGGGGGGCTAAAGACGGCCCTTTAATGAAACCCAGATGTTGCAGAGAGGAGGGGCAGGCGCTGCATATGTACTATAGCACACAGCAAGAGAATTCAGTTGCTCCACGGACACAGCTCCGGCCTTGTTGTTTGATAATAAAGGTCGTAATCTTCTGTAAGCAAGGCCCGACTCTGAGTATTTTTCCACAACACCCTCGGTCACCTTGTCTCCGGTCACCTCCACGGTTGATCTTAACCTGGTGGGCAGAGGTTAAAAAAGCCTTACTGTTAACCTCCTTTTATAAACCACATGTATAAAATAACATTAACTTTCTAAATAAGCTATCTATTTAAATGTAACTTAGACACCCACTCAGGCACCCTAGTAATTAGGGGCGGCAGTATCGAGGCTCATTACTGAGCATGTGCTGTTATGTTTGGACTGAAGGGCACGGGATTCCCGTTGCTTAGGACTGCCGAAAATGTAGGCTCGTAGGCGGCAGCACGATAAGAGATATGGGGGGAAGCTGTCGGAGGCGTAAGTGCATTGCCAAACAAGGGGTCGTTGGGCATGCGTCTAGAGCACGATCTGGGATCTGCCAGTATCTAGATTAGGGGTCAAGGCACCCTCAAGGACCATAAGGAGGGCTGAGGCCTAAAACGACCCAGGATTTCATGCCACTCTCGGAGGTTTGGGCCACCCCGGGATGAAAGGCGCTCTTTAGCTTAGGCTCAGACTGCGTGTCCTGACTCTGGTTTATGCTGTCCTCGAGCAACCTTCTGTTGATCGCTGTCTGCCTCACGACGCCTTAAAATAGGTGTCTGCTGGTCCAATCTTGCCTCTTTCAGAGCGTTACAGCTCAAGCAAGAATTATAGAATATGCGTCGTAGGTTATTAGGCCCAAAAACCATTACAACATTTGATTTAATTTATTCACTAAATAGGTCAAACATCACTCACTAGGACATGAGGGAGATTGCAACTGTGATCCACCCTTTAAAAAAGATATTTGGACTGCAACTGTGGCCTAAATATTAATTTAGAGACGTTTACTAGATAATTTCATTTAAAATAGGAAATTCTTACATTAGAAGCGATAAAAAATCTACTTTTTATATATAATGCGTCATAGTTTATCAGACTTTGGTCTAAAATAATTACAAAGTCTGATTAATTTATTACAAAATAGGTCAAAGATCGCTGATTAGTTTAATGAGGGTGATTGCAACTGTGATCGATCCTTATAAAAAATATTTGGACTGCAACTGTGGCCTAAATATTAATCCAGAAACGTTTATTAGATATTTTAAACTTTAAAACCTCCGATTTTTACCTTAGTGGCGTTACGTATGAGATTTTTTACCCTATTTGCGTTCCACAACCGACCGTGCCCCAGAGCATTGTGGGAAAGCTAAATCTGGAGTATATTTTAACTAATAACTCCTAAACGACAAAAGAGAGTCGTGCCGTTTTTTGCAATATTATTTTTGTGACACACTGAATAAAAACAATGTATAACTGAATAATACAAAAAAATTAAAAATCTACCCTCAGTGTGAAACATATGCCGATTAAGGACCTGGGTTGGCCTCCCACTACAGTTTAACTCGGCTGGGGATTTTACTGTCATCTTGGCAGAAATTTCTCCATGAGATCTACCCAGTAGAAGCTTGTTGATCTGATTTGGGGTCATCCGCTGGGATCAGATGGTCTCCACACACTTCCCGGAGCAGCACTCTGTCCAAATGGTTCCGGAAACCTAGCGGTGTTAACAAAAGGGCCATTGGCAGAGAGGTGAGTCTTGGTTATCTACCAGTCTTCACTGTGTTTAATATAGTCAAGATGTTTATTGTATTATGGTTCAGGCTGTATTAGTATAATTTCAGTTAATTTAAAAACCTTAGCTGTATAGTCTTTTATTATATTAGTATTATAAATACGACTTTAAAAAGGTTCATTTATTTAAATTAATATCTTAAACCAATAAATAAATAATATTTTAGAGTGTTTGTATGACAGTTTAGATTATACTAGGATAATTTCAATAAATTTAAACCTTAGCTCCAAAGGCTTTAATTACAACCACTATTATAACTAGGACTTTAAAAGGGTCATTTATTTGAATCAATATTTAAACTAGTAAACAATTAAACATAACTTACTTATTCAATTGGCGATGAGGCACGAGCCGTGGACTGATCCACCTACGGCGGGCCGCCATGGAGGAGGGTGTATAGTAATTGAAGGCCGAAACACCCTATGATTCTATGGTTTACTACTGATGACGTGTCTCACAATTTAGGATATCGTTGGGTTAAAAGGAATTTTAATCTTAGCTCACACTTTTAACCTTAAATAGGATTAATGCGTCTCCTATCCCTGAACTCAAAACATAACCGTTAGTTTTGAACTCTAAACCCAATTTCTTAAACCTAAACATAACCGTCAGTTTAAAATATAAGCTCTAGATCCCTAGGTCAGCATAACCATATTTTCCTGTAACCCTAGGTGTATCTGACCTTTAACCTTTCCACAGGCATGGTCACTTAACACTAATTCTACCCTATCTGGAGTAGGAGTGTTTGTGGATAAATTTTACCCCAGCCTAGCCCAAAACACGATCGTTAGCCTTGCATAATCTATCAGGCGCCATATCTGTCGATCGTTTGTATGGAGAGTGCTGGAGATGAGGCCTGAGTTGCAGGCCCGTGCACCACGTGGGTTCTGGGTTTATCCCAGGGCTACGTCTTTTTACCCTAACCTAACCCTAACCCTAACCTCAGACACAGAAAGTTGTTTTAGCAGTTGGATTAAATAATAGGGAACAACATCCACAAAAGACGGCTATTAAACAATTACAGGGTCTATGGAGGGCAGCAGAGGACGCTTTTCCACATGCAACTATATATACACCATTCATTTCCTACTCAGATGCATTGTGTCCACAGGAGCGGCAGAATCTAGACGTTCTTAACAGTTATATTGAGGATCACGGGTACCTGCTGTTTGATTTAAACAAGCTTTTCTTCCAAGTTGAGAAAGACGGGATTCACTGGACAACAGATACTGCACAGAGGTTGTTTGATCTGTGGTGTGACCAAATAATTTTGACAGCATAAACAGGTACCAGTGAATCGTATTTTAACAGATTTTTTTTAAACTTCAGTGGTTTTTAAGTTAGTTTGAATAGTATTATAAATTACTTAAATATAATCTTAATGAGATAAATCAATTAAAATAATGAATAAGTCTTATCTATACATGTTGGGTAAATTAGGTGGGATAAAGAGGGACTAAGATCGAGTCTTTATCAGTCTGAAAAATAAAGTTGAGTTGATCTAAATATAAGACCTCTAATTAGGAATTGAGGGCATAACTTTTTTTATTATTATTATCTTTAATTTATTTATTTTTTTCTTGCATGCGTGTGATTTTTGGATTTAAGCACTTTATTATTTATTTTTACTTATATACTAAAGCACTTATTTTCCATAGCACTTCCCCTGACTTCCAAGGTCTTTTAGATTAAAATCAATAACTTTTAATTATAGACTGAACCCACTAATTTTCCTAAAAACATTACCATCCTTTCTTGAACCCCTTTTGTCCGTCCGTCCCCCCCCCCTTTTTTTTTTTTTTTTTTTTTCCCTCCCCCCCGTTGTTTTTCTACCCATGAACACCATCCCTTTCCCTGACCTTAACCATAACTCTATTTATGCAATACCCTAGTCCCTCCTGACCCTAACCATAACCGACATCCTACTTAATTACAGCCCGATCCCTTCCGGACCCTAACCATAACCATTATTTTAATTGAGTATAATCATATCTTTTCCTAACCCTAATCTTAACCATCATTTTCATCCTCATCCATATTTTCCCTCCGCCCCTCTTTCTCCTTCCCCTGTCATTTTCCTGGTATTTTTTTTTTTTTTAATGTATTTAGAATGGTAAGAATATATTTATTTTTTCATTTATTTTTAGCTATATATTAGATTTTATACTAATTTTAGATTTTTTATTTATTTATTAATCCTGATGGTGAAATCCCTGTATGAGTGGGTAACCAGTTAATGCACATTGTAGCCAGCGCATCTTAACCACAAAAGTGGATATTTAAACATAAATTTTCAAAAACCTAACCCTAACCCGACGCCTGAGTTGCAGGCCCGTGCACCACGTGGATTCTGGGTTTATCCCAGGGCTACGTCTTTTTACCCTAACCCTAACGTGTTTGTATGACAGTTTAGATTATACTAGGATAATTTCAATAAATTTAAACCTTAGCTCCAAAGGCTTTAATTACAACCACTATATACCTATAACTAGGACTTTAAAAGGGTCATTTATTTGAATCAATATTTAAACTAGTAAACAATTAAACATAAATTACTTATTCAATTGGCGATGAGGCACGAGCCGTGGACTGATCCACCTACGGCGGGCCGCCATGGAGGAGGGTGTATAGTAATTGAAGGCCGAAACACCCTATGATTCTATGGTTTACTACTGATGACGTGTCTCACAATTTAGGATATCGTTGGGTTAAAAGGAATTTTAATCTTAGCTCACACTTTTAACCTTAAATAGGATTAATGCGTCTCCTATCCCTGAACTCAAAACATAACCGTTAGTTTTGAACTCTAAACCCAATTTCTTAAACCTAAACATAACCGTCAGTTTAAAATATAAGCTCTAGAACCCTAGGTCAGCATAACCATATTTTCCTGTAACCCTAGGTGTATCTGACCTTTAACCTTTCCACAGGCATGGTCACTTAACACTAATTCTACCCTATCTGGAGTAGGAGTGGTTGTGGATAAATTTTACCCCAGCCTAGCCCAAAACACGATCGTTAGCCTTGCATAATCTATCAGGCGCCATATCTGTCGATCGTTTGTATGGAGAGTGCTGGAGATGAGGCCTGAGTTGCAGGCCCGTGCACCACGTGGGTTCTGGGTTTATCCCAGGGCTACGTCTTTTTACCCTAACCTAACCCTGACCCTAACCCTAACCCAGCTGTTGGTTGGTCCGCGGCGTCTGACCATTAGTCTGGGGGTGGTAACCAGACGGCAGACTGCAGGTTGAATTGATCAGACGGCAGAAAGCCCTCCAGAACCAGGCGGTGAACTGGGGGCCTCTGTCCAAGACGATGTCCCTTGGGAGCCCATGTAATCGGACTACATGTTCCAGTATCAGCTCGGTGGTGTTTTTTGCTGATGGGAGTCCGGCGAGGGCCACCAGGTGCACTGCCTTGGAGAAGCGATCCACGATGGTTAAGATGACGTCTTTTCCTTCTGAAGCCGGCAGGCCGGTGATGAAGTCTAAGGCAATGTCGAGGAACGGGAAGGGGTTGGAGTTCTCCGGGCGTGGGTCGGTTTCGATCCTTTGCCATGGCACACACCGGGCATGCCTGAACGAACTCGATGATGTCCCTCCTCATCGTGGGCCACCAGAAGGCCTGTCTCACGAAGGTGATGGTCCGTTGGGTTCCCGGGTGTCCAGCGACGGGTGAGGAGTGGCCCCACTGGAGGACTTCGGGCCTTAGCTGCTGCAGGACGTAGAGTCGTCCAGGCGGCACGCCTGCCGGCGCGGGTTCTACGGCCGGTGCCTGGCGAACCCTTGTTTCAATGTCCCAGCGGAGAGGTGCGATGATCTGAGTGCATGAGATGACAGGTGCGGGGTCCGCCCGGGGCGTCTCTCTCTCTCGTGTTGGGGAGAGAGGGCGTCAGCCTTGGTGTTTTTTGACCCCGGGTGGTACGACAGGTGGAAGTCGTACTGTTTGAAGAATAGGGCCCACCACGTCTGTTGTGGGTTGAGCTGTTTAAGGTTCCTGTTGGTGAGAAGGTTCTGGTGGTCAGTCCAGACAATGATCGGCTCACTGGTGCCCTGGAGCCAGTGACGCCATTCCTCCAAGGCCCACTTTATGCCCAACAGTTCACAGTCCCCTACTCCGTATTGCTGCTGAGTGGGGTTAAATTTATTGGAGTAGAAGCCACAAGGGTGTAGCTTCTGCTCTGGACCTCGCTGGGAGAGAACGGTGCCCATTTCCGACGCGTCCACCTCCACAACGAATGGTTGGTTGGCATCTGGATGTAGGAGAATAGGTGTGGTGGTGAAGAGGAGGCAGAGTTTTTTGAAGGCTGAGATGGCGGTTGAGTTGAGTCGAAAGGGATGAGTTGAGGGCCTTGTCAGTGTAGTAAGTGGTGCTGCAACTGTACTGTAGCCCCGGATAAAGCGACGATAGAAATTCGCAAACCCGAGAAAATGTTGAAGCTGCTTCAGTGCCCTGGGTAGGGGCCAGTGATGTACAACCTCCAGCTCCTGCGGGTCCATGGCCACACCCTGGGGCGAGATGACAAAACCCAGGAACGTGGTGGAGTGCTCGTGAAAAGCACAGTTTTCCAGCTTACAGTACAGCTGGTGGGCGAGCAATCTCTTTAGTACAGCCCTAACATGTTTGACATGTTCCTCAGTGGTGTGTGAATAAATGAGAATGTCGTCCAGGTAGACGAACACCCATTGGCCTAGCATGTCCCTTAGAACGTCATTGATGAATTGTTGGAAGGCCGAGGGTGCGTTACAGAGTCCAAAAGGGATGACCAGGCTCTTATAATGTCCGGTGGGGGTGATGAAGGCCGTCTTCCACTCATCGCCCTCTCTGATGCGCACCAAGTTGTAGGCGCTCCGGAGGTCCAACTTAGTGAACACGGTGGCACCAGAGAGGGCGTCCAGGGCTGAGTTGGTGAGCGGCAAAGGGTGACAGTTTTTTATAGTGATCTTGTTTAGCCCCCGATAGTCGACACACGGGCGAAGTTCGCCCCCTTTCTTCTTTACGAAGAAGAACCCCGCGGCTGCAGGTGAGGAGGATGGTCGGATGGTGCCGTGTCGTAGAGCTCTGGCGATATACTCCTCCATCACCTTGGTCTCACTGCTGGAAAGAGAGTATAGGTGGCCACGGGGGGGTTAGAACCCGGCTGGAGTTCAATGGCCAGATCGTAGGGACGGTGAGGTGGTAGATGATTGGCGTGACGTTAGCTAACCGGAGAGATCGCTAATCTGCGCCTGGGCCTCCAAGATGTTGCGGCCTTGCGCCGCGAGGTTGCGGAGCTCAGGCGGGAGAACGCGGCACCTCCCGTCGCGGCGGCCGCAGCGCCGCATCCCCCCCCCCCCCACTGATGTCTTCTTATCCTTACCAGAGAAGTGGAACGGCACGGACGGGAGGTGCAGTGTGTTTTTGACAGCGCTCGATCTGGTGTTCAAGTTCAATTCCACCAAGTACTCCACCGATCGCTACGCATTGCTCTCCTCGTCTCGTTGCTAACAGGGCAGGCAGCAGAGTGGGCCACGGCAGTTCTCAAAGCAGACACGGACACCGCCCACTCATACAATGAGTTCACTCGTCCACTCGCTTTCGAACACCCAGCGGGCGAGGTGGAGACCGACACCAAACTCTACCACCTGCGGCAGGGAGGATAATCCGTGAGCCGGTACACCGCCGAATTCCACACCCTCGCCGTACAAACCACCTGGGGGGGACGCCACGCTCCGGACATCGTTCTACGAGGGGCTGGCTTCCAGAATAAAAGACGAGCTCGCCGGACGAGAGCTCCCCACCACGCTGGAAGGGCTGATCCAGCTCACCCTACGCATTGATCAGTGCCTTCTCTCTCGTCTGAAGCCGGTCCCGAGGACCCTGCCGCCTGCACCCACCTTCTCCCACTCCACTCCAAGACCACCTGTAACCTTCATTACCACCACTACGGAATCTGTCGGTTCTCCACCTCCTGCCGTGGTTGACACCGGAGCCGGGGAACCCATGCAACTAGGGCGCGCCTCCCTGACCGTGGCTGAGCGCGCACGCCGGTACAGAGAGGGTCTGTGCGCCTATTGTGGGTCAGCAGAACACCACCGGGCGATCTGCCCACTGCGCCCGGGAAACGCCCAGCCCCAGTGAGGAGAGGGAGAGACTCACCGGGCCATCTTCGGATCTCCACCACTACCGGCACCACCATTTCTCGCCTTACGGTTCAGGTATCCCTCCAAATTGGCCACAAACGAGTCCGAAGTACTGCGTTCATCGACTCCGGGGCAGCAGGTAACTTCATTGACTCCTCTTATGCCAAGAAATTGGGGGTAAAAATCGAGGCGTTATCCCAGCCGGTTAGAATCACCTCCGTTGACGATCGGCCCCTTTCATCCAGCCCCATCACCATGCAAACTCGGTCGATGCACAAGGTGATAGGTTAACACCAAGAACAGCTCCAATTCCACCTCACCACCGTTTCATCGCCACCCATCATCCTAGGATATCCATGGTTAATCCAACACGACCCCCTCATCTCATGGACCCAGAGCAGGATCCTACAATGGGGTGCGACCTGTACGGAGCTCTGCCTGAGGGCTTCGGCTGGGATGTGCTCTAGGGAGTCCGAGGCCCCCGACGTCGACACCAACGCCATCCCCACCATCTACCGGGACCTAGCGGAGGTTTTCTGCAAAAGACGGGCAACACACCTCCCTCGTCACCGCCCCTACGACCTAGCGATTGACCTCCAGCCAGGCTCGATTCCACCCCGCGGCCACCTCTACTCCTTATCAGCGACGGAGACGCAGGCGATGGAGGAGTATGTAACCAACGCTCTCCGGCAGGGGACCATCCGACCCTCCTCCTCACCCGCCGCCGCGGGGTTTTTCTTCGTAAAGAAGAGAGGCGGCGAACTTCGCCCATGTGTCGATTATCGGGGGCTCAACAATATCACTATCAAAAACCGACATCCACTGCCGCTTACCAACTCAGCCCTGGATGCCCTCTCTGGTGCCACCATTTTCACGAAGTTGGACCTGCGGAGCGCCTACAACTTGGTGCGCATCAGAGAGGGCGATGAGTGGAAGACGGCTTTCATTACACCCACAGGACACTATGAAAGTTTAGTGATCCCATTTGGACTGTGCAACGCCCCCGCCGCTTTTCAACATTTCATAAACGATGTCCTCCGGGACATGCTCGGCCGGTGGGCATTCGTTTACCTGGACGATATCCTAATTTACTCCCGCAACGCTGAGGAACATGTCAAACATGTTAGGGCTGTACTAAAGAGATTGCTCGCCCACCAGCTGTACTGTAAGCTGGAAAACTGTGCTTTTCACGAGCACTCCACCACGTTCCTGGGTTTTGTCATCTCGCCCCAGGGTGTGGCCATGGACCCGCAGAAACTAGAGGTTGTGCGTGATTGGCCCCTACCCAAGAACCTGAAGCAACTTCAACGGTTTCTCGGGTTTGCGAATTTTTATCGTCGCTTTATCCAGGACTACAGCACAGTTGCCGCCCCCCTAACCGCTCTGACCCGTCCCTCATCTCTTCCTTTCAGACTCAACTCCACTGCCACCTCCGCATTCAAAGAACTCTGCAATCGTTTCACCACTGCTCCAATTCTCCTACATCCAGATGCCAACAAACCATTCGTTGTGGAGGTGGACGCCTCAGATGTGGGCGCTGGAGCTGTCCTCTCCCAACGAGGTCCAGACCAGAAACTACACCCATGTAGTTTTTTCTCCAAAAAATTTGACACCACTCAGCAGCGATACGGAGTAGGGGACCGTGAACTGCTGGCCATAAAGTGGGCTTTGGAGGAATGGCGTCACTGGCTCCAGGGAGCCATTCATCATCTGGACCGATCACCAAAATCTAGTCACAATCCGAAGTCTGAAACAGCTGAACCCAAGACAGGCACGGTGGGCATTGTTTTTTGAACACTACAATTTCCATCTCTCATACCGCCCGGGATCAAAAAACGCCAAAGCTGATGCCCTCTCCCGCCAGCATGAGATGGACATCCCCCAGGCGGACCCCGCGCCTGTCCTTTCCCCCTCAAAGATCATCACACCACTTCAACTAGACCTGGAAACGAGGGTCCGCCAGGCGCAGGCTACAGAGACCGAGCCGGCAGGTGTGCCCCCTGGACGACTCTATGTGCCCGCCACAATGAGATCAGAAGTCCTCCAGTGGGGACATTCATCGGCCATCTCCGGACACCCGGGCACACGACGGACCCTCCAGTTTCTCGAACGTGACTTCTGGTGGCCATCCATCCCGAGGGATGTCAAAGAGTTCGTCCAGACATGCCCAGTGTGCGCCAGGGCGAAGAACCCAAACCAACCAACACCAGGGGAACTACAACCACTCCCAGTCCCTCGACGACCCTGGACGCACATTGCCATCGATTTCATCACGGGCCTGCCAGCCTCTGAGGGAAAGGACACCATATTAACCATCATCAATCGGTTCTCTAAAGCGGTGCACCTGGTGGCCCTCGCCGGACTCCCGTCAGCCCAAAAGACAGCCGAGTTGATATTAGAGCACGTGGTCCGTCTGCATGGGTTCCCCAAGGACATCGTCTCGGACAGAGGGCCCCAGTTCACTGCCAGGTTCTGGAAAGCCTTCTGCCGTCTGATCGACTCCACCTGTAGCTTATCATCTGGATACCACCCACAGACCAACGGTCAGACGGAGCGGGCCAACCAACAACTGGAGCGCTATCTGAGATGTTTCGTAGCAGATCGTCAGCGCTCCTGGGCTCGCTACCTCATTTGGGCAGAACTGTCACATAACCTCCACACCTCCTCTGCTACCGGCCTAAGCCCATTTGAGGTATGCCACGGTTTCCAACCTTCAGTGTTCAACCACCAAGAACCGGAGGTTGATGTACCGTCCGCCCAACAGTTGGTCCGCAGGTGTCGGCGGCTATGGAACCAAACAAATCAGGCCATCCAACGAGCCAACGCCCGCTACACGAACCAACACCGCCACCGGCACCCTCCGGGACGTTTGTACCATGTAGGTGACAAGGTATGGCTTTCAACAAGAAATCTCCACCTTCACACAATCAAAAAAACTTTCGCCTAGATTCATCGGACCATACCGCATCACCCACCGAATTAACCCTGTCACCTACCGGCTCCAGCTGCCTGTGGCGCTCCAAATCCATCCAGTATTTCACCTCTCCCAATTCAAACCCTTCACCACCTCAACAATGATTCCACCCACCCCCCCAGCTCCTCCTCCCCGGATCATCGACGGCGGTCTCACCTACACCGTATGCCGAATCCTCGACTCGCGCCCTCGGGGCAGAGGTACTCAGTACCTGGTTGACTGGGAGGGCTACGGCCCCGAGGAGCGGTCTTGGATCCCGGCCCGGTTCATTCTCGACCCCGAGCTAATTCGAGACTACCGTCACCGGGTATCCTCCACCTCAGGACCGTCAGGAGCCGGTCCTGGACAGGGGGGTACTGTCATGCACACTCAATCTGCGCCCGGCACTAGGACCCGGAAGTAAGGCGGGCGCCAAACCAGGAAGTATAAAAGAGGTAAACAAACGATGGCTTACCGCTCAGTCATTGAGTTCGGCCCATGTCAGTTCTGGTTGTCGTTTCAGCAAACCGTGAGTACTCACCATTTTGGGTTATATGCTTCTGCTATTGTGTGTATTTATAGGTCGCGGGTTAAATTTGTGTTTTTCCCTTGCTCCCTTTTCGCGAGAGTCCTTGGATTAAAGTCGCGTGGTTATCCTGCCTATTCGCTTTTTATCCGCGTTTGGGTTTACCATCCACGCTACATTGGGCTAACCGCTAAAGCTAGTCTTCTGGTCCCCGAGGTTAGTTCAATCCTGACAGTTTGAAAGTAAACCCAAGAAAGTGAGTACTCGCATGCAAACGAACGATTCCGAAGCCGCCTGGGCATAACTCAATGACAGAGCGATGTGCGGCGCCATCTTGTTTCCTTTTATGCTTTCAGGTTCGCGACCATCTTACTTCCGGGTCCTAGTGCCGGTCGTGACAAGATCACAGCGGGGAGGATCCTGGAACAGGACCCACTGTTTGTACAATTCCTCATGTCAGATGTGGATTTGACCAAGGGACTATTCTTAAGCAATTTTTATATTTTTAACATATTAAGTCCAATGGGCTTGGTATTATTTGTGCTGTCTGTTTAATAGTACAAATATTAATAAGTATTTATTTTATTTGTCTGTGTAAATAAATATCCTATATGTGAAATAATTTGATGGTGAATTGCATGCTGTTTTACGGTTCCAATAGACAATGTTCAGTTACTGATGTATGCTATTGAAGCCTGACAATAAAAATAGTTACAAAAATACTAATTTATCTTCCCAATTTTTGTTTCACCAGAAAAAAAATGCTGTAAAATATAAAAATAAAATGCCATTTTTATTGTCCTTCTTGTCAATGTTGGAATATGAATAGCATTAATCCATATGGACATTAATAAGTTATATTATGTGACAATTTAACAAGCTTATTCAGCAAACAGTTTATATTGTTCATTGAGAGGCCGACAAAAACACTTGGACTTCAACTAGGGAGAACTATAGGTTATTTGAGCACATGTTTAATATTACAAAAATGTGCTGTGTTGGCGGAAGAACATAATTATTTTTATGATTAACTGATAAATTCTACATGTGTAAAACATAATATCTTTTAAAATTACACACAAAGTCAATGCCACATAACAAAAAAATCTGTGTGTGTGTGTTTTGCAGATCCTATCCCTTGCTTGAGTGGTTACATATTCAAGCTACATTTATTCAATACATGGTTGCATAAAAAACAAATAAAATTACAATTTGTATGTCACAATCTGTTGTGATACTATCCTCTAAATCCAACTATTGTACATTTTCACATACCTGTCCAACCATTCTGTTAAGTGTACAATGAACATTTGTAAGGAATGGCCAAGGAATATTAAGGAAAGAACTGTCCTAC
Source organism: Channallabes apus (assembly GCA_030522415.1). NCBI lineage: Eukaryota > Metazoa > Chordata > Actinopteri > Siluriformes > Clariidae > Channallabes > Channallabes apus. Next base: position 32,354,806 of record CM060125.1, on the reverse strand, counting down.
CATTCAACACCTTCTTTGCGGTTAACTAAACATAGGTAACTAAGTGGTCTATAGTCCATCCATCCATCCATTTTCTTCCGCTTATCCGAGGTCGGGTCACGGGTGCAGCAGCTTCAGCAGGGATGCCCAGACTTCCCTCTCCCTGGCCACTTCTTCCAGCTCTTCCGGGGGGATCCCAAGGTGTTCCCAGGCCAGCCGAGAGACATAGTCCCTCCAGCGTGTCCTAGGGTCTATAGTCTTCACATGATAAACTGTGATTACCAACATTTGGATCTTTTGAAAAAAAATTTTCACTTGCATTTTGACTAGAGAGAAAAAAACTGAAGAATCGTATCAGGAAGACCTTGTAGCATTATTAACAGTAAGCACTTTTGTACTTTTTTGCTAAATGTTTAATTGTGATTGATTTTGGAATTAGCAGCCTTGAAAAAAGGTTTAAACAGATTAAAACTTTCTCATACCTTATATATTTTTTTATTAAATATAGTTGTACAATTTAATTGTACATTAAATAGATTAACTATAAATTTAAACATATACTTAATAAATGAAACATATACAGTAGTGTGAAAAACTATTTGCCCCCTTCCTGATTTCTTATTCTTTTGCATGTTTGTCACACTTAAATGTTTCTGCTCATCAAAAACCGTTAACTATTAGTCAAAGATAACATAATTGAACACAAAATGCAGTTTTTAATTGAAGGTTTACATTATTAAGGGAGGAAAAAAACTCCAAATCTACATGGCCCTGTGTGAAAAAGTGATTGCCCCCCTTGTTAAAAAATAACTTAACTGTGGTTTATCACACCTGAGTTCAATTTCTGTAGTCACCCCCAGGCCTGATTATTGCCACACCTGTTTCAATCAAGAAATCACTTAAATAGGAGCTACCTGACACAGAGAAGTAGACCAAAAGCACCTCAAAAGCTAGACATCATGCCAAGATCCAAAGAAATTCAGGAACAAATGAGAACAAAAGTAATTGAGATCTATCAGTCTGGTAAAGGTTATAAAGCCATTTCTAAAGCTTTGGGACTCCAGCGAACCACAGTGAGAGCCATTATCCACAAATGGCAAAAACATGGAACAGTGGTGAACCTTCCCAGGAGTGGCCGGCCGACCAATATTACCCCAAGAGCGCAGAGACAACTCATCCGAGAGGCCACAAAAGACCCCAGGACAACATCTAAAGAACTGCAGGCCTCACTTGCCTCAATTAAGGTCAGTGTTCACGACTCCACCATAAGAAAGAGACTGGGCACAAACGGCCTGCATGGCAGATTTCCAAGGCGCAAACCACTTTTAAGCAAAAAGAACATTAAGGCTCGTCTCAATTTTGCTAAAAAAACATCTCAATGATTGCCAAGACTTTTGGGAAAATACCTTGTGGACAGACGAGACAAAAGTTGAACTTTTTGGAAGGTGCGTGTCCCATTACATCTGGTGTAAAAGTAACACAGCATTTCAGAAAAAGAACATCATACCAACAGTAAAATATGGTGGTGGTAGTGTGATGGTCTGGGGTTGTTTTGCTGCTTCAGGACCTGGAAGGCTTGCTGTGATAGATGGAACCATGAATTCTACTGTCTACCAAAAAATCCTGAAGGAGAATGTCCGGCCATCTGTTCGTCAACTCAAGCTGAAGCGATCTTGGGTGCTGCAGCAGGACAATGACCCAAAACACACCAGCAAATCCACCTCTGAATGGCTGAAGAAAAACAAAATGAAGACTTTGGAGTGGCCTAGTCAAAGTCCTGACCTGAATCCTATTGAGATGTTGTGGCATGACCTTAAAAAGGCGGTTAATGCTAGAAAACCCTCAAATAAAGCTGAATTACAACAATTCTGCAAAGATGAGTGGGCCAAAATTCCTCCAGAGCGCTGTAAAAGACTCGTTGCAAGTTATCGCAAACGCTTGATTGCAGTTATTGCTGCTAAGGGTGGCCCAACCAGTTATTAGGTTCAGGGGGCAATTACTTTTTCACACAGGGCCATGTAGGTTTGGATTTTTTTTCTCCCTAAATAATAAAACCCCTCATTTAAAAACTGCATTTTGTGTTTACTTGTGTTATCTTTGACTAATAGTTAAATGTGTTTGATGATCAGAAACATTTTGTGTGACAAACATGCAAAAGAATAAGAAATCAGGAGGGGGGCAAATAGTTTTTCACACCACTGTATGTTAATGTTTTTAAAATCATTACATATGTTTTTAACATGCATAAAAATCATGATTAATAAATAAACAGCTATCTGCTTACAATCACCCAATTTGTTATGAATATTAAACTTATTAGTGAGTGAACTTATAAAGCATATTGTCATGCTGCTGCTTCTCATGTAGCGTGAAGTTGTGTAATTTGAGACAAGTAATTTGGGATAAATAAGGTTTCATGTCTTGTGATTTTTAAATATTAGTGGCCAATCACCAAACATGTTATTAAATTGTTTCTGCAAATATTTTTATGAGTAAAGTAAAATTCTCTCGGTCTAAGATGATTAGGATGGACAGAGCAAAGACAGATAATCAATTGATCAATCAATCAAACCAACCAACAAACAAAAGGGTTCCTGAAACTATAACGTTTGACGAAATTGTAATCTCAGGATCATGATAATTAATTTTCTGTAGGACTGATTAGTGCTGGCTGTGAAGCAAATAATGAACTCATTTTAATAACTCAAATTGACTTTCAATAATAGCAGAGGTGTCAAGTAACGAAGTACAAATAATAATATCAGTATAAATAAAATCAATAATATCAGGAAGAAAATAATGGAGGTTCAACCTCTAATAGTATCTCACGATCCAGTTCAGCCTATAGCTTCACATTTAGATTTTCACTGCTTTACAGGTATAGGACAGGAAGAGCTGTATAAACTCATCACCTTGGCTAAATCAACAACGTGCCTGTTAGACCCAATCCCAACCAGATTTTTAAAAGAAGTGATGCTTACGGTTGGAGAGCCACTCCTAAACATTATTAATTCTTCATTACATCTAGGTCACGTCCCTAAACCTTTCAAGTTAGCAGTTATTAAGCCGCTTCTTAAAAAATCTAATTTGGACGCGAATGAAATAAAAAATTACAGACCGATTTCAAACCTTCCGTTCATATCAAAAATACTAGAAAAAGTAGTATCAGCTCAAATTTGCACATTCTTACAGGATAACAACATCCATGAAGAATTTCAGTCAGGTTTCAGGCCCCATCATAGCACAGAAACTGCACTAGTTAAGATTACAAATGACTTGTTTTTAGCTTCAGACCAAGGCTGCATCTCATTGCTAGTCCTGCTTGATCTTAGTGCTGCATTCGACACTATAGATCATAATATTCTCATAGATCGCTTACAAAATTATATAGGTATTCAGGGACAGGCATTAAAATGGTTTAGATCTTACCTGTCTGATCGCTACCATTTTGTAGATCTAAATGGAGAACCGTCTGGTATAATGCCAGTGAAATATGGGGTCCCACAAGGGTCAGTTTTAGGACCTCTGTTGTTCTCAATATACATGCTTCCCTTGGGTAACATCATTAGAAGACATGGGATTAGTTTCCATTGTTATGCTGATGATACCCAATTATATATCTCAACTAAACCAGACGAAATACCTAAGCTGTCTAGATTAACTGAGTGTGTCCAGGACATAAAAGATTGGATGACCAATAACTTTCTTTTATTAAATTCAGATAAGACAGAGATATTACTTATTGGCCCAAAAACCAGCACACAACAGCTTTCACAATTCAGCTTGCGCTTAGAAGGATGTACTGTTATTACCAGCTCAGCAGTAAAAGATCTGGGAGTAATATTAGACAGTAACTTGTCTTTTGAAAATCACATTTCAAATATCACAAAAACAGCCTTTTTCCATCTTCGAAATATTGCTAAACTTAGGAACATCTTATCCATATCTGATGCAGAAAAACTAGTTCATGCATTCATGACCTCCAGACTGGACTATTGTAATGCATTACTAGGTGGTTGTCCTGCATCCTCAATAAACAAGCTTCAGTTAATCCAAAATGCAGCTGCCAGGGTTCTCACTAGATCCAGAAAATATGATCATATAGCCCCAATATTATCATCCCTGCACTGGCTACCTGTTCAGTTTAGAATAAATTACAAAATAGTATTACTTACATACAAGGCCTTAAATGGTTTAGCTCCCACATACCTAACCAGTCTTCTGATACGCTACAATCCACCACGCGCCTTAAGATCACAAAACTCCGGACTTCTGGTAGTTCCCAGAATTTCAAAATCTACAAAAGGGGGTAGGGCTTTTTCATATTTAGCTCCAAAGCTTTGGAATAGCCTTCCAGACAGTGTTCGGGGAGCAGACACGGTTTCTCAGTTCAAAAGTAGACTCAAGACGCATCTTTTTAATCTGGCATACACATAACTCATCCCAGTACTCATACTCCAGTACACCTATACCGAATGGCAACTACGCTAATTCTCCCCATCTGTTCTGTATTTCTCTACCCATCCCGAGGCATCGGGAGATTTTGCCAGCTTCAGTAGACAAAGGCCGACCCTGCGATGTTCCTGAGGCATCCAGAGAAGGACCAGCTCCAGCTGGATTCAGCTTTATGATGGTTGGAGCTACACATGCTGCTCCTGTGCTTCCAGTGATCCAGACCTCATCTGCCCTCTGCACCTACTGACTCGTCCCTATGCTGAACTGGTCTTCATGTCAATTTAAATAATTTCTGTCATATTGAATTTTCACCTGCACAACACACAAGATGTTATATCATTTCTATCTGTTATCGCCCAAATGAGGATGGGTTCCCTGTTGAGTCTGGTTCCTCTCAAGGTTTCTTCCTATTGCCATCTCAGGGAGTTTTTCCTTGCCACCGTCGCCGTCACCCTTGGCTTGCTCATCAGAGAAATTTCATTCATTCGTCTCATTATTATCTGCACATTTTTCTCACACATCCACACTTCCAATTATTTTCTTTTCTATAATTATTATTATTATTTGTTTTTATTTATTTATTTTCTATTATAATTTTATTTATTTATTTATTATTTTATATATAATTATTCTATATACAGTTTTTTTTTTTTTTTTTTGTTAAATTTCTTTAATTTTTGTGAAGCTGCTTTGAGACAATGACCATTGTTAAAAGCGCTATATAAATAAAATTGAATTGAATTGAATTGAAATACTTCGTTACCTTACTTAAGTAGAAATTTTGGGTATCTATACTTTACTGGAGTAATTATTTTTCAGCCGACTTTTTACTTCTACTCCTTACATTTTTAAGCAATTATCTGTACTTTCTACTCCTTACATTTTAAAAATAGCCTCGTTACTCCTATTTTTATGATCAGAACGCACAACGCCCCCCCACATATCCCCCCCCCCCCTGTTGCAGAAAGAGGCAAAATAAGTAGTAAAAATCCACCTCTAAAGTTTGGACTACTCAACATTAGACCCCTTGCGCCTAAATCACTTATTGTTAATGAAATTATCTCAGATTATTGCCTTGACGCACTCTGTCTCACCGAAACCTGGCTTAAACCAAATGAATATTTTGGTCTGAATGAGTCTACTCCGTCAGGATATTTCTATAAGCACGAGCCCCGTCTAATTGGTCGCGGTGGTGGTGTCGCCACTATCTACAATGATGTACTCACTGTTACCCAGAAAATAAGGCCCAGGTTTAATTCATTTGAAGTGCTTATCATTAATGTTGCACTAAATGAAATATGTAATAAACCCTTGCTATATTTTACCCTGGCCACCGTGTACAGACCCCCGGGGCCATATGGCGATTTTCTTAAAGAATTTGGACATCTGCTATCAGACCTATTGGTTAACTCTGACAAAGTGTTGATAGTAGGAGACTTTAACATTCATGTAGATGATGCTAACGACGCTTTAGCACTCACATTTATGGATTTACTAAATTCCTTTGGGGTTAAGCAAAATATAATTGGAGCAACTCACCGCTTTAATCATACGCTAGATTTAATTATATCCCATGGTATAGATGTCTCTAATATAGAGATCATACCTCAAAGTGATGATATCACAGATCATCACCTCCTGACATATACTCTACCCGTAGAACAGATTAGCTGTGTCTCCCCACGTTATCAATCTGTTAGAAATATGAATCCCACTACTAAAGACAGATTCACACGTAATCTGCCGGATCTGTCCCAATTTCTTATTAGACCCCTAAATGCAGATGATCTAGATGAAGTGACTAGCAGCATGGGCACTATTTTTACCAGTACATTAGACACTGTTGCTCCCATCAGATTAAAAAAAGTCAGAGATAAAACATTTGCACCGTGGTACAACAGTCATACTCGCGCCCTAAAGAGAGCAACCCGTAACCTCGAGCGAAAATGGAGGAAAACTAAATTAGAAGTTTTTCGAATTGCGTATAAAGACAGTATGTGCAGCTATAGACAGGCTCTAAAAACTGCTAGGACTGAGCATCTTAGCCAACTGATAGCAAGAAAGCAAAACAATCCCAGGTTCTTATTTAGTACAGTGGCTCGCCTAACAAAACCTAAGATGCCCGCAGAGAGTATCCCATCACAGTTTAGAAGTGAAGACTTTATGGACTTCTTTAATGAAAAAATCAATAATATCAGGAAGAAAATAATGGACGTTCAACCTCTAATAGTATCTCACGATCCAGTTCAGCCTATAGCTTCACATTTAGATTTTCACTGCTTTACAGGTATAGGACAGGAAGAGCTGTATAAACTTATCACCTCGGCTAAATCAACAACGTGCCTGTTAGACCCAATCCCAACCAGATTCTTAAAGGAAGTGATGCTTACGGTTGGAGAGCCACTTCTAAACATTATTAATTCTTCATTACATCTAGGTCACGTCCCTAAACCTTTCAAGTTAGCAGTTATTAAGCCGCTTCTTAAAAAATCTAATTTGGACGCGAATGAAATAACAAATTACAGACCGATTTCAAACCTTCCGTTCATTTCAAAAATACTAGAAAAAGTAGTATCAGCTCAAATTTGCACATTCCTGCAGGATAACATCCTTGAAGAATTTCAGTCAGGTTTCAGGCCCCATCATAGCACAGAAACTGCACTAGTTAAGATTACAAACGACTTGTTTTTAGCTTCAGACCAAGGCTGCATCTCATTGCTAGTCCTGCTCGATCTTAGTGCTGCATTTGACACTGTAGATCATAATATTCTCATAGATCGCTTACGAAATTATATAGGTATTCAGTGACAGGCATTATCAGTTTTAGGACCTCTGTTGTTCTCAATATACATGCTTCCCTTGGGTAACATCATTAGAAGACATGGGATTAGTTTCCATTGTTATGCTGATGATACCCAATTATATATCTCAACTAAACCAGACGAAATACCTAAGTTGTCTAGATTAACTGAGTGTGTCCGGACATAAAAGATTGGATGACCAATAACTTTCTTTTATTAAATTCAGATAAGACAGAGATATTACTTATTGGCCCAAAAACCAGCACACAACAGCTTTCACAATTCAGCTTGCGCTTAGAAGGATGTACTGTAACTACCAGCTCAGCAGTAAAAGACCTGGGCGTAATATTAGACAGTAACTTGTCTTTTGAAAATCACATTTCAAATATCACAAAAACAGCCTTTTTCCATCTTCGAATTATTGCTAAACTTAGGAACATCTTATCCGTATCTGATGCAGAAAAACTAGTTCATGCATTCATGACCTCCAGACTGGACTATTGTAATGCATTACTAGGTGGTTGTCCTGCATCCTCAATAAACAAGCTTCAGTTAATCCAAAATGCAGCCGCCAGGGTTCTCACTAGATCCAGAAAATATGATCATATAACCCCAATATTATCATCCCTGCACTGGCTACCTGTTCAGTTTAGAATAAATTGCAAAATAGTATTACTTACATACAAGGCCTTAAATGGTTTAGCTCCCACATACCTAACCAGTCTTCTGATGCGCTACAATCCACCACGCCCCTTAAGATCACAAAGCTCCGGACTTCTGGTAGTTCCCAGAATTTCAAAATCTACAAAAGGGGGTAGGGCTTTTTCATATTTAGCTCCAAAGTTTTGGAATAGCCTTCCAGACAGTGTTCGGGGACACGGTTTCTCAGTTCAAAAGTAGACTCAAGACGCATCTTTTTAATCTGGCATACACATAACTCATCCCATAATCTCATACTCCAGTACACCTATACCGAATGGCAACTACGCTAATTCTCCCCATCTGTTCTGTATTTCTCTACCCATCCCGAGGCATCGGGAGATTTTGCCAGCTTCAGTAGACAAAGGCCGACCCTGCAAGGTTCCTGAGGCATCCAGAGAAGGACCAGCTCCAGCTGGATTCAGCTTTATGATGGTTGGAGCTACACATGTTGCTCCTGTGCTTCCAGTGATCCAGACCTCATCTGCCCTCTGCACCTACTGACTCGTCCCTATGCTGAACTGGTCTTCATGTCAATTTAAATAATTTCTGTCATATTGAATTTTCACCTGCACAACACACATGTTATATCATTTCAATCTGTTATCACCCAGATGAGGATGGGTTCCCTGTTGAGTCTGGTTCCTCTCAAGATTTCTTCCTAATGCCATCTCAGGGAGTTTTTCCTTGCCACCGTCGCCGTCACCCTTGGCTTGCTCATCAGAGAAATTTCATTCATTCGTCTCATTATTATTATCTGCACATTTTTCTCACACATCCACACTTCCAATTATTTTCTTTTCTATAATTATTATTATTTTTTTTTTTATTTATTTATTTAATTTTTTAATTCATTCATTTATTTATTTTTTATTTATTTTTATTTATTTTTTGTTAAATTTCTTAAATTTTTGTGAAGCTGCTTTGAGACAATGACCATTGTTAAAAGCGCTATATAAATAAAATTGAATTGAATTGAATGATGAGAATGCGCACAACGCACCCCCCCCCCCAACCTCCCCCCCCCCTCGCATGATCAGAAAGCGAGACCTTAATGCTTTTGTCGCCCCTCACGGTGTCATGCACACGCAATCTGCGCCCAGCACTAGGACCCGGAAGTAAGACGCGCGCAAAACCAGGAAGTATAAAAGAGGTAAACAAACGATGGCTTACCGCTCAGTCAATGAGTTCGGCCCATGTCAGCTCCAGTTGTCGTTTCAGCAAACCGTGAGTACTCACATGTTGGTTCCGTTGTCTTTTGCTATTGTGTGTGTATTTCTAGGACGCGGGTTAAATTTGTGTTTTTCCCTTGCTCCGTTTTTGTGAGAGTCCTTAAACTAAATCGCGTGGTTATCCTGCCTGCTCGCTTCTTTCCGCGTTTGGGTTTATCCTCCACGCTACATTGGGCTAACCGCTAAAGCTACGTCTTCTGGTCACCTCAGGTTAGTCCATCTTGACAGAATGACTGAGCCTTCCGCGGTAAACCCAGCGGATTATGCGAGTCTCTGCGACGTTGTAGATCAGCATGCGGCGTTAATCAATCAGCTAACCGGGGATCTCGCTTCCCTCCGCCGCGAGATCGCTGAGCTCCGGGAGAATGCGCGGCGCCGCATCCCACCCCTCCCCCTCCTTCCGATGTTTTTCTTTCTCTACCAGAGAAGTGGAACGGCACGGACGGGAAGTGCAGCGTATTTTTGACAGCTCTCGATCTGGTGCTTGAGTTTAATGTAGTTTAATGCCACCAAGTACTCCACCGATCGCCTTCGCATTGCTCTTCTCGTTTCGTTGCTAAAAGGGCAGGCAGCAGAGTGTCATGCACACTCAGCCGCGACCGGCACGAGGACCCGGAAGTAAGGCGGTCGCGAAGCTGAAAGCATAAAAGGAAACAAGATGGCGGCGCACATCGCTCTGTCATTGAGTTAAGCCCATGTCTGTTCGGAATCGTTCCAGTATATGTGAGTACTCACTTTCTTGGTTATCTTTTCAGACTGAGTGTGTATCTATAGGACTAGGGTTAGATTGTGTCTTTCCTGTGCTCATTGTGTGTGAGAGTCCTTATAGCAAATCGCGTGATTATCCTGCCTGCTCGTGTTTATCCGCGTTTGGGTTTACCATTCACGCTACAGGGCTAACTGCTAAGGCTATCTGTTCATCCTGGTTAGTTCGTGACAGATAGCACGATCATCATTCTGGTCATCCCGGTTAGTTCGTGACAGAATGACAGAGCCAGCAGTAAACCCAGCGGATTACGCCCGCCTTCGCGGTGTGGTTGACCAGCATGCTTTGCTCATTAATGCGCTAACCGCGGAGCTCGATTCTCTGCGCCGGAGTGTCCGAGACACCGCGGCCTTGCGCCGCGAGGTCGCGGAGCTTCGGCAGGAGAACGCGGGCCTTCGGGCGGCGGTTAGTGGGCTGGCTAGCGGTCCGCCCGCCGCGTCGGTCGCGGCACCGCACCATCCCCCCCCCCCCTTCTGACGTTTTTTTAGCTCTTCCAGATAAATGGGATGGCACGGATGGGAAATGCAGTGTGTTTTTAACATCGCTGGAACTGGTGTTTGAGTTCAATGCCACCAAGTACTCCACCGACCGGCTGCGCATTGCGCTCCTCGTCTCGTTGCTATCAGGGCAGGCAGCAGAGTGGGCCACGGCAGTCTTGCGCGCTGACACAGACACTGCGCACTCATATAACGAATTCACCCGTCAGCTCAAGCTAACATTTGAACATCCCGCGGGCGAGGTGGAGACCGACACAAAGCTCTACCACCTGCGACAGGGAGGACTGTCCGTGAGTCGATACACCGCCGAGTTCCGGACCCTCGCTATCCAGACCTCCTGGGGAGACGCAGCCCTCCGGACGTCCTACTTCGAGGGGCTGGCTAATCGTATCAAAGATGAGCTAGCCGGACGAGAGCTACCAGCCACACTGGAAGGGCTAATCCAGCTAGTCCTCCGGGTCGATCAGCGCCTCCTCTCTCGTCCGAAGCCAGCACCTCGAACCCTGTCGCCACCATCCACTCATACCCACATTGCACCAAGACCACCACCCACCGTCACCACAGCTTTTCCTGGACGTGTCGGATCTCCACCCCCTGCCGTGGTTGACACCGGAGCCGGGGAACCCATGCAACTAGGGCGCGCCTCCCTGACCGTGGCGGAACGCCAGAGACGTTACCGCGAGGGACTGTGCGCCTATTGCGGCTCAACAGCGCACCACCGAGCCACCTGCCCGTCTCGTCCGGGAAACGCCCAGACCCGGTGAGAGATAGGAGAGACTCCCCGGGTACCATACATCTCTCCGCCACCACCGATCACACCGCCACTCGACTCACGGTTCAGGTAACCCTCCACCTTGGCCACAAACGGGTCAGAAGTGCCGCGTTCATCGATTCCGGTGCCGCGGGTAACTTCATTGACTCAACATACGCCAGGGAATTGGGGGTAAAGATCGAGGCGTTATCCCAGCCAATGAGAATCATCTCAGTCGACGGGCGGCCCCTCTCATCCAGCCCCATCACCCAGCAGACTCTACCCATCACTCTCATCCTCGGCCAACATCAGGAGTCCATACAATTTCACTTCACACCCATATCGTTTCCACCCATCATCCTCGGCTATCCCTGGCTCTTACAGCACGACCCACTCATCTCCTGGTCTCAGAACCGGATCCTTCAATGGGGGCCGACCTGTACCGACTTATGCCTACAGGCCCAGGCTGGGACGTGTTCCAGGGAGTCCGAGGCCCCCGACGTCGACATCCACGCCATTCCTCAAGCATATCGAGACCTGGCTGAAGTGTTCTGTAAACGCCGGGCCAGCCACCTTCCACCTCACCGACCCTACGACCTAGCCATTGAGCTCCAGCCAGGCTCCAGCCCCCCCCGCGGCCATCTCTACTCTCTCTCCACCAACGAGACCCAGGCTATGGAGGAGTATGTCACCAACGCCCTACGAAATGGCACCATCAGGCCCTCCTCCTCGCCGGCTGCCGCGGGGTTCTTCTTCGTAAAGAAGAAAGGGGGCGAACTTCGTCCATGTGTCGACTATCGGGGGCTAAATAAGATCACCATTCGGAATCGTCACCCGCTGCCTCTCACCAACTCAGCCCTGGACGCCCTCTCTGGTGCCACCATGTTCACTAAGTTGGACCTCCGGAGCGCCTACAACTTGGTGCGCATCAGAGAGGGTGATGAGTGGAAGACAGCCTTCATCACCCCTACCGGACACTATGAGAGCCTGGTCATCCCATTTGGTCTCTGTAACGCACCCTCGGCCTTCCAAGCTTTCATCAACGATGTCCTCAGGGACATGCTAGGCCGATGGGTGTTTGTCTATCTGGATGACATTTTAATTTATTCACGCAATCCCACTGAACACACCAAACACGTTCGAGCGGTCCTTAAGAGATTGCTCGCCCATCAGCTGTACTGTAAGCTGGAGAAGTGTGCTTTTCACGAGCACTCCACCACGTTCCTGGGTTTTGTCATCTCGCCCCAGGGTGTGGCCATGGACCCGCAGAAGCTGGAGGTTGTACGTCACTGGCCCCTACCCAGGACACTCAAACAGCTCCAACGCTTTCTCGGGTTTGCGAACTTTTATCGTCGCTTTATCCGGGGCTACAGTACAGTTGCAGCACCGCTCACTGCACTTACCAGGCTCTCCAACAGTTCCTTTCGACTCAACCCTACCGCCATCTCAGCTTTTCATCGACTCTGTCATCTGTTCACCACCGCACCCATCCTGCTTCATCCAGATGCCAACCAACCGTTCGTTGTGGAGGTGGACGCGTCGGAGGTGGGCGCCGGCGCTGTTCTCTCCCAACGAGGTCCAGACCAGAAGCTGCACCCATGTGGCTTCTACTCCAAAAAGTTTAACCCCACTCAGCAGCGATACGGTGTGGGGGACCGCGAACTGCTGGGCATAAAGTGAGCCATTCATCGTCTGGACGGACCACCAAAACCTGATCACCATCCGTAGTTTGAAGCAGTTGAACCCACGACAGGCACGGTGGGCACTGTTCTTCGAACAATTCAACTTCCACCTCTCGTACCGCCCGGGGTCGAAGAACACCAAGGCTGACGCCCTCTCCCGGCAACACGAGCGAGAGACGCCCCGGGCGGACCCCGTGCCTGTCCTTCCACCTACCCGCATCATCGCACCCCTGCAGTGGAACCTGGAGACGAGGGTCCGCCAGGCACTGACCAGGGACCCAGCACCGGCAGGTGTGCCGCCCGGACGGCTCTTCGTCCCCGAACGACTCCGAACTGAGGTCCTCCAGTGGGGCCATTCGTCGCCCGTCGCAGGACACCAGGGAAGCCGGAGAACCACCACCTTCATCGGCCGGGCCTTCTGGTGGCCCTCCATGAGGAGGGAAATCACAGAGTTCGTTCGGGCGTGCCCAATGTGTGCCAGGGCGAAGGACATTAACAAACCAACTCCAGGGGAACTCCAACCACTCCCAGTTCCCCGTCGACCCTGGTCCCACATTGCCGTGGATTTCATCACGGGCCTGCCGGATTCAGATGGAAGAGACGTCATCCTGACCATTGTGGATCGCTTCTCCAAGGCAGTGCACCTGGTGGCCCTCACCGGACTCCCGTCAGCGAAGGAGACAGCCGAGCTGATTCTGGAACACGTAGTCCGATTGCATGGGTTCCCAAAGGACATCGTCTCGGACAGAGGTCCCCAGTTCACCGCCCGGTTCTGGAAGGCCTTCTGCCGTCTGATCGATTCGTCCTGCAGTTTGTCTTCCGGCTACCACCCTCAGACGAACGGTCAGACGGAGCGAACCAACCAACAGCTGGAGCGCTACCTGAGATGTTTTGTGTCGGACCGCCAGCGCTCCTGGGCCCGCTACCTCAAGTGGGCCGAGTTATCCCATAACCTCCATGTCTCATCAGCCACCAACCTGAGTCCATTTGAGGTGTGCTATGGTTTCCAGCCTCCTATGTTCACCCACCAGGAACCGGAGGTTGACGTACCATCGGCCCAACAGTTGGTTCGCCGGTGCCGGCGGCTATGGCACCAAACCAACCTCGCCATCCGACGCACCAACGCCAACTATGTGGCCCAACACCGCCGCCGGCACCCCCCGGGACGATTGTACCACGTAGGTGACAAAGTGTGGCTATCAACCAAGAACCTCCACCTGCACACCGAATCCAAAAAATTATCACCAAGATTCATCGGGCCATACCGCATAACACTCAGGATCAACCCTGTCACCTACCGGCTCCAGCTGCCTGTGGCGCTCCGGATCCACCCCGTCTTCCATACCTCACAGTTGAAACCATTCACCACCTCACCCATGGTTCCACCCACCCCCCCTGCTCCTCCTCCCCGAATCATTGACGGCGGTCCCGCCTATACCGTGCGACGGATCCTCGACTCGCGCCCTCGGGGCAGGGGCACCCAGTATCTGGTCGACTGGGAAGGCTACGGCCCCGAGGAGCGGTCCTGGATTCCGGCTCGCTTCATCCTCGACTCCGGGCTCATTAGGGACTACCGTCACCGGGTATCCTCCACCCCTGGACCGTCCGGAGTCGGTCCTGGACGGGGGGGTACTGTCATGCACACTCAGCCGCGACCGGCACGAGGACCCGGAAGTAAGGCGGTCGCGAAGCTGAAAGCATAAAAGGAAACAAGATGGCGGCGCACATCGCTCTGTCATTGAGTTAAGCCCATGTCTGTTCGGAATCGTTCCAGTATATGTGAGTACTCACTTTCTTGGTTATCTTTTCAGACTGAGTGTGTATCTATAGGACTAGGGTTAGATTGTGTCTTTCCTGTGCTCATTGTGTGTGAGAGTCCTTATAGCAAATCGCGTGATTATCCTGCCTGCTCGTGTTTATCCGCGTTTGGGTTTACCATTCACGCTACAGGGCTAACTGCTAAGGCTATCTGTTCATCCTGGTTAGTTCGTGACAGATAGCACGATCATCATTCTGGTCATCCCGGTTAGTTCGTGACACAGAGTGGGCCACGGCAGTTCTCCAGGCGGATACAGACACCGCCCACTCATACAATGAGTTCACCCACCAACTTAAACTAACTTTTGAACATCCAGCGGGCGAGGTGGAGACCGACACCAGACTTTACCATCTGAGGCAGGGAGGGCTGTCCGTGAGCCGCTATACGGCCGAGTTTCGCACCCTCGCCGTTCAAACAACATGGGGCGATGCAGCGCTCCGGACATCCTACTACGAGGGACTGGCTTCTCGAATCAAGGACGAACTAGCCGGGCGAGAGCTTCCTGCGACCCTGGAGGGTCTGATCCAGCTCGCTCTCCGGATCGACCAGCGCCTCCTCTCTCGCCCGAGGCCAGCCCCTCGCACCCTGCCACCTGCACCCCACTTCGCCGTCACCACTTCACGACCCGCACCCGCCTTCACCGTCACCACTCCACGTCCCGCAGACTCCGCCACCTACGCCACCCCAGGACATGTCGGTTCTCCACCTCCTGCCGTGGTTGACACCGGAGCCGGGGAACCCATGCAACTAGGACGCGCCTCCTTGACCGCTGCAGAACGGGAGAGACGCTTCCGTGAAGGGCTCTGCGCCTATTGCGCGTCAGCCGCACATCACAGGGCAACCTGTCCTTTCAGGCCGGGAAACGCCCAGGCCCGGTGAGAGAAGAGAGATACTCGCCGGGTCACCTTCGTCTCTCCGCCATCACCACCAATTCCTCCCGTCTCACGGTTCAGGTACACCTCCAGGTTGGCCACAAACGAGTCCGAAGTGCTGCATTCATCGACTCCGGGGCAGCAGGTAACTTCATTGACTCCGCATATGCCAAAACCCTGGGGGTTAAACTCGAGGCGTTATCCCAGCCCGTTCACATCACCTCTGTCGACGGTCGCCCCCTCTCCACCAGCCCAATAAACGCCCGAACCGAACCCATCACCGTCTCCATCAACCAACACCATGAAAAGCTAAACTTTTTCGTCACCTCCATCTCCTCACCTCCCATCATCCTTGGACATCCCTGGCTGCTCCAGCATGACCCTCTCATCTCCTGGACCCAGAACCGGATCCTCCAATGGGGCGCGACCTGCACCGAACTGTGCCTACGGGCAACGGCTGGGACGTGCTCTAGGGAGTCCGAGGCCCCCGACGTCGACACCAACGCCATCCCAGAGCCGTATCGGGACCTGGCGGAGGTCTTCTGCAAGAGACGAGCTACTCATCTTCCTCCGCATCGGCCCTACGACCTCACCATTGACCTCCAACCCAGTGCAGTCCCACCCCGCGGCCACCTCTACTCCCTCACACCTACAGAGACGCAGGTCATGGAGGAGTATGTGACCAACGCCCTTCGCCAAGGCACCATCAGGCCCTCCTCCTCACCTGCCGCCGCGGGGTTCTTCTTCGTGAAGAAGCGGGGCGGTGAACTTCGTCCATGTGTCGACTATCGGGGGCTAAGCAATATAACTATCAAAAACCGACACCCATTGCCTCTTACCAACTCAGCCCTGGACGCCCTCTCTGGCGCCACCATCTTCACTAAGTTGGACCTCCGGAGCGCCTACAACTTGGTGCGCATCAGAGAGGGCGATGAGTGGAAGACGGCCTTCATCACCCCTACTGGGCACTATGAGAATCTCGTCATCCCCTTTGGACTGTGCAATGCCCCCGCCGCCTTCCAAGACCTCATTAATGACATCCTTCGCGACATGCTCGGGCGGTGGGCGTTCGCCTACCTGGACGACATCCTCATCTACTCACGCACCATGGAAGAACATACCCAGCACGTCAGGGCGGTTCTAAAGAGATTACTCGCCCATCAACTGTACTGTAAGTTGGAAAAGTGCGCTTTTCACGAGCGCTCCACCACGTTCCTGGATTTTGTCATCTCGCCCCAGGGTGTGGCCATGGACCCGCAGAAGCTAGAGGTTGTGCGTCATTGGCCCCTACCCAAGACCCTCAAGCAACTTCAACGGCTTCTCGGGTTTGCGAATTTCTATCGTCGCTTTATCCGGGACTACAGTACAGTTGCCGCCCCCCTAACCGCTCTGACCCGCCCCTCACCTCTCCCTTTTCACCTCAACCCTGCAGCTGTCTCCGCTTTCAAGTCACTTTGTCACCGCTTCACCACAGCACCGATTCTCCTCCATCCAGATGTCAGAAAATCATTCGTTGTGGAGGTGGATGCTTCAGATGTGGGCGCTGGAGCTATCCTCTCACAACGAGGTCCAGATCAGAAACTACACCCATGTAGTTTCTTCTCCAGAAAATTTGACTCCACTCAGCAGCGATACGGGGTAGGGGACCGCGAGCTGCTGGCCATAAAGTGGGCTCTGGAGGAGTGGCGTCACTGGCTCCAGGGCGCCAGTGAGCCATTCATAGTCTGGACGGACCACCAAAACCTCATAACCATCAAGAATCTGAAACAGTTAAACCCACGACAGGCGCGGTGGGCCTTATTTTTCGAAAATTACGATTTCCACCTCTCGTACCGCCCGGGCTCCAAGAACACAAAAGCGGACGCTCTCTCCCGACAGCTGGAAGTGGACATTCCCCGGGCGGACCCCGCACCTGTCCTTCCATCGTCCAGGATCATCGCCCCACTCCAACTAGACCTGGAAACGAGAGTTCGCCAGGCGCAGGCTACAGAGACCGAACCGGCAGGTGTGCCACCTGGACGACTCTTTGTGCCCGAGAGGATGCGATCAGAAGTCCTCCAGTGGGGTCATTCCTCTCCCATCTCAGGACACCCGGGCACTCGACGGACGCTCCAATTTCTCCAACGAGACTTCTGGTGGCCATCCCTCACGAAAGACGTCCAAGAGTTCGTTCAGGCATGCCCAGTGTGCGCCCGGGCCAAAACCACCAATCAACCAACCCCCGGTGAGCTGCAGCCACTCCCAGTTCCTCGACGGCCCTGGACGCACATTGCCGTCGACTTCATCACGGGCCTGCCGGCCTCCGAAGGAAAGGACACTATTCTCACCATCGTCGACCGGTTCTCTAAAGCCGTGCACCTGGTGGCTCTCGCCGGACTCCCGTCAGCCAAAGGAACAGCAGAGCTGATTTTAGAGCACGTAGTCCGTCTGCATGGGTTCCCCAAGGACATCGTCTCGGACAGAGGGCCCCAGTTCACAGCCCGGTTCTGGAAAGCCTTCTGCCGTCTGATCGACTCCACCTGCAGTCTCTCATCTGGATATCACCCACAGACTAACGGTCAGACGGAGCGGACCAACCAACAGCTGGAGCGCTATCTGAGATGTTTCGTAGCTGATCGACAGCGCTCCTGGGCGCACTATCTCATCTGGGCTGAACTGTCACACAACCTCCACACCTCCTCTGCCACCAACCTAAGCCCATTTGAGGTATGTTACGGTTTCCAACCTTCGATGTTCAACCACCCAGAACCGGAGGTTGATGTACCGTCCGCCCAACAGTTGGTCCGCAGATGTCGGCGGCTATGGATTACAACCAACCGGGCCATCCAACGCGCCAACGCTCGCTACACCCACCAACACCGCCGTCGACATCCTCCGGGACGATTGTACCACGTAGGTGACAAGGTATGGCTTTCTACAAAGAACCTCCACCTTCACATCGAATCAAAAAAACTCTCACCCAGATTTATCGGACCATACCGCATCACCCACAGGATTAACCCTGTCACCTACCGGCTCCAGCTGCCTGCGGCGCTCCGGATCAATCCAGTCTTCCACCTGTCTCAGTTCAAGCCCTTCATCACCTCACCCATGAGGGGGTACTGTCATGCACACGCAATCTGCGCCCGGCACTAGGACCCGGAAGTAAGACGGGCGCAAAACCAGGAAGTATAAAAGAGGTAAACAAACGATGGCTTACCGCTCAGTCAATGAGTTCGGCCCATGTCAGCTCCAGTTGTCGTTTCAGCAAACCGTGAGTACTCACATGTTGGTTCCGTTGTCTTTTGCTATTGTGTGTGTATTTCTAGGACGCGGGTTAAATTTGTGTTTTTCCCTTGCTCCGTTTTTGTGAGAGTCCTTAAACTAAATCGCGTGGTTATCCTGCCTGCTCGCTTCTTTCCGCGTTTGGGTTTATCCTCCACGCTACATTGGGCTAACCACTAAAGCTACGTCTTCTGGTCACCTCAGGTTAGTCCATCTTGACACACGGTACTTTTACTTTTATACTTTAAGTAGTTTTGAACCCAGTACATTTAAACTTTTTCTTAAGTAAAAAGCTTGGGTTGATACTTCAACTTCTAAAGAAGTATTTTTGAACCCTAGTATCTATACTTCTACTCAAGTAATGAATGTGAATACTTTTGACACCACTGAATAATTGTAATAATCTAAGGCTGATAATAATTGTATTTCTTCAAGAATGCTTGAGATCCAGGAAATAACGGTCTGATCCATGTCACAGGCATTTTATTAGATAAATGTTTGTTTTTAAAGCCCTATAATAAGCCTTAGCCTTGAAAAAGCAGCTGTGGTCTTCTGAAGATTACAGCACCTTCAACGACGATGTAGGAGGCAGATGTCTCAATCAGCAGGATACTCCTACTTTTTTTAATCTTAGACTCGTTTCCTTTTTATCATAGATAGTTTCAAGCAACTTTAAAAAAAGTGTTTAATAAGTGCTTTTAGTACTTTTTAACTTCGAAATGCACTGAAACTGCAAGATAACCAAATGACCGTATTTTAAAATTAATTAAAATTTCCGATATAAACTCGTGCGTTAGCCTTCATCATTCATTGTCTGTGTGCTTGTGTTTCCGTCTAAACATGTTGTGTTTCCGGTGTTGTGTTCCATGTTGTATGTGTTCCACCATGATTTGCAAATAAATTCTTTAAAAATACTACAATGTGATTTTCTGGATTTTTTTTCTTATTTTGTCTCTCATAGTTGAGGTAAACCTACAGTATGATGAAAATTACAGGCCTCTCTCATCTTTTTAAGTGGGAGAACTTGCAGAATTGGTGGCTGAATAAATACTTTTTGCCCCACTGTACATATATATACCATAACCACAGCCCTAACACATGCAGCTTCTGTTTGTGTAAAACATTGTACTTGTTTATTGTAAATGGGCCACTATGCACATCTGATTAGATGCTAACTGCATTTCATTGGCTCTGTTCATGTACTCTGCACATTGACAAAGTTAATTCTAATCTAATTTACTGTAAATCACACGGTAAAATCACATTTTAGTGAATTAGTGAACCACTTTTTAGAAAGTTAGCTGCACTCGTTTCACATTAGTAATTGTAATTGTTGTATAGTTATATACTCCCAATTATAAATTAAAGTGCCCCTATTATGCCATTTTAAAGGTTGCTAATATTGCTTAATGAGTCTCTTAAAACAGGTTTACATGTATGCAAGGTCAAAAAACACTTTAGTTTTCTCCAAAATATAGATAATAGATTTAATTTTACCCCATTTCTAAATGCTTCGTAAATGACTCGTGTGAATTAGTTGGAAGATTCAGTCTGTCTAAACCCCTCCTTTCAGTGAGAAGTCAGTGCTCCTTGGTTTCATACGGATTACATAAACTGAGAATATTTGTTTTCAATGTGACTTGCATCATTTAAAACTTCCTGTTTTCGTATCGTTGCCGCGAAAGTTTCGCAACGCGCGAGTTTCCTCGTCTAAGAACAACAAACGGAATTCATCTCCAAACAACTAAAACTCCGACACAGAGGTACGTTATAATGTCTACCGTTCAGTAGACACTTGTTCAGTGTGTAGAGTGCAGGATGTTTAGACATTCTTCCTCCGTCATTAGCGATAATTTTATTTGTGATAGGTGTGTGTTAGTGAGCACTCTGACGGAGAAGATTTCAGCATTAGAGGAGCGCATCCAGACTTTAGAGAGGGTTAGACAGTGTGAGAGCAGCGTTATTCCTGTAGTCTGGGTGCCACAGGCGGAGATAATCAGCCCCCGACTCCGGCATTAGAGCCCTCACAGCGGGGCGAGTGGGTGACGACTCGGCGGCATACTCGTTCAGCCAAGGCTAACGCTAAGGCTAGCCCACCGGAGCACACCTCCTCTGCGCCTCACGTGTCCAACAGGTTTGCTCTCCTCAGTGCTGCACCCGCTGAGAAACCTGAAAGAGCTCTGGTTATAGGAGACTCTATACTGAGGCACGTGACATTAGCTAGACCTTTAGGGGCACCAGCGGCAGTTATTAGGTGTATCCCGGGAGCCAGAGCACCGGACATAGAAGGTAATCTTAGGGCTCTAGGACAGCACAGGTTCCCTTAGATAGTGGTGCATGCTGGAGCTAATGATATACGCCTTCGTCAGTCAGAGGTTAGTAAGAGTAACTTTACAGAGGTGTTTAAATTAGCGAAGGCGATGTCCGATGAAGTAATATGCTCTGGTCCCATCCCAATGAGACGTGGCGACATAGCTTACAGCAGGTTATGGTCGCTGAACCGCTGGATGTCCAGGTGGTGCTCCGAAAATAATGTGGGCTACATAGATAATTGGAAGACCTTTGAGGGCAAAGCTGGCGTGTTAGGGCGGGACGGTGTCCATCCCACTCGGGAAGGTGCTGCTCTCATTTCCTGTAGTATAGCTCATAGTCTCAGTAGAGGTCTAGTTAATCGGTGACAATCCAGAGCCCAGGCCAGGGAGCAGACAGACAGGCTAAACCAATCGTCTGCTAGCTGCATAGAGTCGTCACTCAGGGTTCACCTTATTGAGACTGTGTCTGTTCCCCGATCTAAGCAAAAATGTAGAAAGACTCAGAAAGTCTGTTTCAATAATCTAATTAACATAAAGACCACAAACTCCGATCATACTGAATGCGCAGCCGGCACCTCTGATCTGAAGCTAGGATTGTTAAATATTAGATCTCTCGCATCAAAAGCAGTTATTGTTAATGAAATTATCACAGATCAGGCGTTTGATATACTCTGTTTAACTGAAACATGGGTTAAACAGGACGAGTATGTAGCTCTAAATGAAGCTAGTCCTCCTGGATACAGCTACATACACCAGCCTCGCTTAACTGGTAGAGGAGGAGGCGTCGCAGTTAATCATAATGATAATCTGTCTATCGTACAAAAACACGGACACAAATTTAACTCATTTGAAATTCTCTATAGTAACATAAGTGTATTTAAGTATATTAAATCAGCTCAGTCGATTCCACTAATTATAATTTACAGACCTCCAGGGCCGTATTCTGAATTTCTTAGTGAATTTGCAGATTTCATCTCAGACCTGGTCGTTTCTGTAGACAAAGTGTTAATTGGTGGAGATTTTAACATTCATTTTGAGAATCCAGAAGACCCTCTGAGAACAGCATGGTGGACCATACTGGACTCCGTAGGCGTAAATCAGTGTGTAGTAGGACCCACTCATGAAGCAGGTCACACTTTAGATTTAGTAATATTCTTCGGATTAATTATAAGAAATGTATTCACAATTCCACTGTCTGAAATTATCTCAGATCACTATCTTGTCTCCATTCAAGTGTGTCACAGTGATAATGTATGCACAGCACCGTGCTACCGTATTAAACGTACATTCACATCAACTACCACACGGAGTTTTATCAGTAATCTCCCAGAGTTACCAACTTCGATTAGGCCACCGTCTGACCCCACAGAACTCGATCAGGCGACTGAATATTTAGAGTCGAAACTTCGTTGTACCTTAGATAATGTAGCTCCAGCTAAAAGAAAAATTATTAGAGATAAGAAACTTGCTCCCTGTTATAACGATCACACGCGCACTTTAAAACAGACTGCTCGTAAATTAGAGCGTAAATGGTGTCAAACTAAATTGTTGGTATTTCAAATAGCATGGAAAGAGAGCATCCTGAACTATAGGAAAGCTCTTAGTGTAGCTAGATCAACGTATCTCTCCACTCTTATAGAAGAAAATAAAAATAATCCTAGATTTTTATTTAATACCGTAGCCAAATTAACCAGAAATAAGACCACTACAGAAATCTCCACAACATCATCATGCAATAGTGAGGACTTCATGAACTTTTTTTAATAATAAAATTCTAAATATCAGGCATAAAATTGAGGCTTTGAAACCAAACAATGTAATTGATACAGATGTTAACCTAGCCATGTCAGATTCAAACCTAGAATACTTTACTACCCTTGAAGAGAATGAACTAATTTCACTCATCTCTTCTGCAAATTCATCAACCTGTATATTAGATCCTATACCGACACATTTTCTTAAACAGATAGTACCAGTAATAACAGAACCGCTGTTGAGAATAAATAATTCCTCACTCAGCATTGGTTATGTTCCAAAATCTTTTAAATTAGCAGTTATTAAACCAATAATTAAGAAACCTGACCTCGACCCCTGTCAGCTGTCCAATTACAGGCCAATATCAAACCTCCCCTTTATCTCTAAGATTCTGGAAAAGATAGTAGCGGAGCAGCTATGCTCATATCTACATAGAAATGGCATACATGAACTATATCAGTCAGGATTTAGGCCTCACAGCACAGAAACAGCACTCGTTAAAGTAGTAAATGACCTCCTATTGGCCTCTGATCAGGGTTGTGTAACTATGCTTGTATTACTCGACCTCAGTGCAGCTTTTGACACTATTGATCATGCTATTCTTCTTCACAGATTAGAACATGTAGTAGGAATTAAGGGTACAGCCCTCTCCTGGCTCAGATCCTATTTGACCGATCGTTATCAGTATGTAGACTTAAATGGTGATTATTCTGCATGTTCTCTAGTGGAGTTTGGCATTCCGCAGGGTTCAGTTTTAGGCCCACTGCTTTTTTCCCTTTACATGCTTCCTCTGGGCAACATAATCCGTAAGCATGGTATTAGTTTTCATTGTTATGCTGACGACACACAGCTATACGTCTCAACAAAACCTGATGAGAAAAACCATCTTACTAAAGTTGAGCAATGTGTGCAGGACATAAGAAATTGGATGCTAATTAACTTCCTTCTGCTTAATCCGGATAAGACAGAAGTTCTAGTCATAGGACCGCATACAGCTAGAAGTAAAATCTTAGATCACACCGTAACTTTAGATGGCCTTTCTGTTCCGTCAAGTGCAACAGTAAAAGACCTCGGCGTGATTATAGATTCCAGCCTTTCATTTGAAGCTCATGTAGATAATATCACCAGGATAGCATTCTTTCACCTCAGAAATATCGCCAAAATAAGAAATATATTGTCGCTAAACGATGCAGAAAAACTAGTTCATGCTTTTATCACTTCTAGGTTGGACTATTGTAATGCCTTACTGTCTGGTTGTTCAGTTAGGTGCATAAACAAGCTTCAGCTAGTCCAGAATGCAGCAGCGAGAGTCCTCACTAGAACCAGAAGATATGAGCACATCACCCCTATCCTATCTTCACTGCATTGGCTCCCTGTGAAATTTCGCATTGATTTTAAAATACTACTCTTGACATATAAGGCATTACATGGTCTCGCCCCGCAGTATCTGAGCGAACTGCTAGTGTCTTACGATCCGCCACGCCTACTTCGGTCAAAGGATGCAGGCTGCTTATCAGTACCGCGTATTATGAAAACTACAGCTGGGGGCAGAGCTTTTTCTTACAAAGCCCCAAAATTATGAAATAGTCTTCCAAATAGTGTACGGGACTCAGACACAGTCTCAGTGTTTAAGTCTAGGCTCAAAACCTATTTATTTAGCCAAGCATTTTTATAAATAGATTTGCCATAAGGTAAAGGAGCAGATCTGGGGGACTCATGGACGTAGAGTATTATGGTGAACTGGTATGTTTAGATGCTGTCTTCCTCAGTCTCATTTGATCACTCAGGTTTGTTGACGGTGAGGTGATTGTTTGCTTTACATCTCAGGGAGCCCTCATGTTTGTGTTTCCTTCTGGCTCTCCCTTTTAGTTATGATGTCATAGTTAGTCCTGCCGGAGTCCCTGTTTGCACTCTACAGTAAATATACATTCACATTAGACATTGTGACTGTGACCATACCTAATTGCAATCTCTCCTCCTCTTCTCTTCCTCCCCCTCTTTCTCTTTCCTCTCTCCCCCTGTCTCCCCCTTTCACTCTTTCTCTCTCTCTCTCTCTGTCGAGCTACACATGTGGTTCCTGAGCTGCCAGTGATCCAGACTCCCTCTGCCCTCCGGACTTGTCTGATCCATCCTGGTGCCCCATTTCTGGTTGGAGGTCTCGTTGCATGAATGCCCCGTGTGTCTCTTTAGGATGCGCCTTGTGTCTGGGGATGATTCTATCTACTTAGAAGATGGTTCTGGCCTCGACTGGTGTGGTCAGCTGTTTCTCTGAGGACTTGACAATTCGATAGTTCAGGACTGGAACTTTCTACAAGTCTATCTGAGTCTCGAATAACTACTGGACTCCATTTTACATCAACTATTATAACATCAATTAACATCAACTATTATAGCTGAACCTAACACTGTATAAATGCAGATCATTTCCTGCTATCTGTTTCACCCAGATGAGGATGGGTTCCCTGTCAAGTCTGGTTCCTCTCAAGGTTTCTTCCTATTACCATCTCAGGGAGTTTTTCCTTGCCACTGTCGCCCTCGGGCTTGCTCGCCAGGGAATAGCTGAACATTTTATTCATACACATTTACATTCCATACAAACTTAAATAATTCTTTTGATTGTGTAAAGCTGTTTTGAGACAATGTCAATTGTTAAAAGCGCTATACAAATAAAACTGAATTGAATTGAATTGAATTGATTGGTCAGATGCCGCAGTCCTGTATGATTGGTCTACCACTATAGCGTGTGTCGGAAAATGAAACGCCCATCACCGTAACTGAACACCGGCTCTGGAGACCCGTCAATACATAGAGAAGATGGCATCGGTTTTACCGTATCGATTCGAGTCGGAGTCTGACGATGAAACGGTTGAAGTGGCGCATCGACAAGACACTGTTTCACAAGCATGACTGGAGCAGGACGTCTCAGTGGTAAGCGTAGGATACAGCGTCTTCTTGACATGATGTAACGTTAATCAACGTGGAAATGGTAGCGTTTGTCGACGGGCAAGTTGTTCATGATGTAGAACGCGGGCGGACATTATGCAAATATGTTACGTAGTGACGTGCATCCATCAATATTCAAATTGCTAACGACTCGTTTAGGTGAATGTGAGCCGACTCTTTTTTTTAAGAGACAAAAACTTCATTTATGGTGCACTGTCGGCGTCACAGATAGTGCAGATAGTTTATGTTCACCTACAGCTACATGACACACTGCATGAAACATCATATTTGATTGAAAGAAACAAAACACATCAACACAGTTGCTAAAAATGGTTATGCAGTATTTGGGGGATGGAGGACAGATTCTAGGCAATCAGTGTGTAAATATCATTAAAATATTTCTCATTTTGGAATTATTTTATTAAAAGATCAAAGCTGCCAGGTTTTTGAGTATAATAATCCTGCTAGATCTTCATCTTAAAATAAACTAGTTTTTACTGACTCACTCATCGAATGTACCCAGTTGTCCTGTATTCAGGGTTGCGGGGAGCCTGGAGCCTATCCCAGGAGACTTAGAGCACAATGCGGGGTGAAGATGGATGGGGTGCCAATCCAATGCAGGGCACACACACGTACACACACACAAACTCATTCATACACTATGGGCACTATGGGAGTACCCGGAGGAAACCCACCATGCACGGAGAGAACATGCAAACGCCAACCACACAGACCCCAGTGGGAATCGAATCTGGACACTGTAAGTGCAAAAAGAAAATGCTAACCGCTAAGCCACGAGCGGCCTAAATTTGATTAGTTACCAAAATGAATATTGAAATATTTTTTTTTCATGTCTAATCACAACTGTTTCATTGGAACAACCTGTTGAAGGAAGATTGACAGTTGTTTAGCATATATATGGTAACGTATTGAATAGCCTATGCGCTTATAGTACAGCAGGTACGACAGAGCGGCGCACAGCGCATGCGTGAACCAGAGTGCTGCTGGATGTGTTGAGTGAGTTCGTGTTAATCATTCTTTTGTTATTAGTACTTTAATAAAGCTCCTGAATTGGAGAACGCTGGTATCGCCTCCTTTTATAAGCTTTCCTAACATTACAGTGTTAGTCAGAAAAATTACACACAGCAGGTCATTCCCATGAAACGTATGATGTGAAGATAAAAACACTGAAATGATGTTCTATGCAATGCGGTTAAAGATTGATTTATTATTATTATTAGTATTATTATTAGTATTATTATAACTTAAACTAGTTTTCAAATTTAGTCAAAGTCAAAGTCAAAGTCAACTTTATTGTCAATTCTGCTACATGTACAGTGCATACATATAGAGAATCGAAATTACGTTACTCTCGCCCTATTTACAAATAACACTGAAGAGGTTTAAAAAAAAAAAAAAAAAAGACTTAAATAACACAAACTTAGAAAGGCAACAGAGGTGAGGTAATTTAGTTACTATCCTGCAAAAAGGGACAGTTAACAACACAGAACGGTACAGTGCAATTGGAATAGTGCAAGTGTGCTTATTTTAGTTGAAAAGAAAGTGACAAGTGACAACATAATGAGCTATATGAATCAGTAAACAAAATGGGAAATAAATCCAGTGAGAACAAGGAATGTTTTTTTTTTTTTTTTTTTTTTTTCCCACCGGTTTGAGGTAGTGAAAGTACCACTGGTGCCTGGAGCACAAAGTGACAGGTGCAAGTGTATGTGTGAGTGAGTGAGTGAGTTATTGTGAGTGTTGTGTGCCTGAGAGCGCGTGTGTGTGTGTGTGTGTGTGTGTGAGGTTTTTGTGAGTGTTTGTCTGAGAGCGTGTGTGTGTGTGTGTGTGTGTGTGTGTGTGTGTGTGTGTGTGTGTGTGTGTGTGAGAGAGTGAGTGTGTGCGAGTGTGTGTGAAAAATGAAGGAGTCAGAGTATGACGGTTGGAGAGACCGAGGAGCACAGGGGAGGCAGAGCTGGAAGAGAGTTGAGCTTCCTGATCGCCTGATGGATGAAGCTGTTCTTCAGTCTGCTTGTCCTGGCTTGGAGACTCCTTAGTCTCCTCCCTGATGGTAGCAGACTAAAGAAGCTCTGAGACGGGTGGGTAGGGTCACGGGCAATGTTGATTGCTTTTCGTGTGAGGCGGGTGTTGTAAATGTCCAGGAGGGGGGGGAGAGAGACACCAACGATCTTCTCAGCTGCTCTCACTATGCGCTGGAGAGTTTTCTGGCAGGACGCATTGCAGGCGCCGTACCACACAGTGATGCAGCTGGTCAGGATGCTCTCAATGGTGCCTCTGTAGAAGGTGCGCATGATGGGTGTCGGGGCTCCGGTTCTTCTCAGCTTACGGAGAAAGTAGAGACGCTGTTGAGCTTTCTTAGCTAGTGCTGCAGTGTTGATGGACCAGGAGAGATCTTCCGTCATGTGCACACCCAGAAACTTGGTGCTCCTTACCCTCTCCACGATCGCACCATTGATGGACAGCGGAGAGTGTTGGGTGTAAGTTCTCCTGTAATCGACCACAATCTCTTTTGTCTTTTCCACGTTCAGGGAGAGATTGTTGTCTGTGCACCACCTGGCCAGGCAGCTCACCTCGTTCCTGTAGTTAGTCTCATCATTGTTGCTAATGAGACCCACCACAGTCGTGTCGTCCGCAAACTTGATGAAGAGGTTGGAGTTGTGTGATGGTATGCAGTCGTGGGTCAGCAGCGTGAAGAGGAGGGGGCTCAGCACACATCCTTGGGGGGCCCCAGTGTTCAGCATGATGGTACTGGAAGTGTTGTTGGCGACCCGCACTGCCTGAGGTCTGCCAGTCAGGAAGTCCAGCAGCCAGTTGCACAGAGGGGTGCTGATCCCCAGCTGTATCAGTTTATGAGTGAGCTGTTGTGGGATGATTGTGTTGAACGCTGAGCTGAAGTCGATGAACAGCATTCTAACATAGGAGTCTTTGTTTTCCAAGTGGGTGAGCGCTGAGTGGAGGGCCGTAGCAATGGCATCATCGGTTGAGCGATTGGACCGATAAGCAAACTGGAAGGGGTCCAGGGAGGGGGGGAGGGCAGTCTTGATCTGCTGCATGACTAGCCGTTCAAAGCACGTCATAATGATGGGAGTAAGTGCAACTGGGCGGAAGTCATTGAAACAGGAGGGAGATGTTTTCTTAGGTACTGGGATTATGGTGGTGGTTTTAAAGCATGTGGGGATAACAGCCTGACTCAGAGAGATGTTGAAAATGTCCGTAAAGACATTCGTGAGTTCCCCCGCACAGTCTCTCAATACTCGGCCCGGAATGTTGTCAGGACCCGGGGCCTTGCGCACGTTAATCCTGCGGAGGGATCTTCTCACGCTTTCTGAGGAAAGCGTCATCACTTGGTCGCCAGGCTGAGGTGGGTGTTTCTGTGTCGTGGTGCTGTTGTGGGTGTCAAAACGGGCAAAGAATGCATTCAGCTCATTCAGCAGAGAGATAGAGCTGTCACATGTCCTCTGTGGCGGCTTGTAATCAGTGAGGGTCTGTATCCCTTGCCACAGACTCCGTGTGTCTCTGCTGTCGTTGAAGCGATGGGCAACTCTCTTGGAGTACTGTCTCTTAGCCTTTTTGATGCTGCGAGACAGGTTGGCCCTAGCTGTCCTCAGGGCTGCTGCATCTCCAGATTTGAAGGCAGTGTTCCGTACCTTCATTAGTCTGTAGACCTCCCCTGTTAGCCACGGTTTTTGGTTAGCACGGACAGTGATGGTCTTTGTTACCGTTACATCATCAATGCACTTGTTGATGTAGGCAGTGACAGACTCTGTGTACTCCTGTAAGTCTGTGAGGTTGTTCTGAGTGGCAGCCTTAATATTTAGAAAAATATTAAGCAAAGAAAACATTCTATAAGACATTTAATAATCAGGATAGTGCCCTACTTTATTCACTTTATTCATCTTCTATACTCACTCACTCCACCGTCTTTAAAGCACCTGGAGGAAACCAATTAAGTGTAGGAAGAACATGCAAACACTGTGTATTTAGATCTGAGGTGGGAATCGAACCCTCGTCCCCACAGTGCCTAACCCAAGTATTTGGTTTCCCCAAAGCAAAATATCATGTTAAATTCATTATCCCTTCTCAAAAAGTGGATAACAACACTACACAAACTCACTGCTCACCACAGTCTCTGGAGCACTGGGACAGTCAGACCCAAACCCATTCCAGACTACACTGCTATCGGGCCCTAAAGAGAGAGAGGAGGAACCGGCAGAGTGTCTCTTCACCGTCAGAGATATAAAGCAGAGACGGATCCTGAGCAGGTACAGGCCGACACAGGAGAACCTGGAGCACGGAGAGCAGAGTGTGTGTGTGTGTGTGTGTGTGCTGCACTGCTACCCTTGCTGTAAAATATGTGTGTGAGAGTGTGAGAGGCTGAGAGACAGTGACACACAGCATACACACACCCTGAATATCACTAACTAACTAAAGACTTTATATCTCTATTGTTCAGGTAGTTATTGTTGGTAATGTTGATGTTTTTTTTATATCTAATATGTTTATAATGTTTATAAATTCAGATTAATGTTATTTATAATGTAGTTAATGTTTTATAACTGCTTTGGCAACAACGTAACATTTTTGTTAACATTCATGCCAATAAACTCCTTAAGTTGCACGGTTATTTAAAGGAATCGATAAGATCAGCTAATATGCATCACATACAAACTAAGCAAAACTGCTGCTATGAGTAAAAGGGTTTTTCAGGATCACTTTATAATCCAAGTGTTTCCTGGTTTAAATAGTGAAACACAGTGGGGAGACACAGGTGAAACTAATTAAGTGTTACCGTGAGACATATACCGACGTAGACAAACTAGGGGGAGACAAAGCGGCGGCTCTCTGGGACCATGGTGGTACAGGTGTGACACCCGGAGGAAATTCTCTTACCAGAAACTACTCCAGTAGAATGCAACATCCAATTCAAGTAAGCAAATGAGTAAATTTGCACATGATATTGTTAATTGATATTTCACGTGATATTAAGGAACCCTGGCAGACAAACTGCAGAGGTAAGGCTAATGCTCATTATTATTTTTTTCCAGGCTGTGCTCATTATTTAACTCTCCTCCCTTTCAGAAGGGGGAGGAGTTATGCAGTTGATCTATCTATTCATTTTGATTCATACACTTTCACATTTCATACAATAATAATACAAACATTTCTTCCATAATTTTTTACACAGCTTTGACTGTGTAAAGCTGCTTTGTGACAATGATTCAATTCAATTCAATTTTATTTATATCACGCTTTTACCACTGGTCATTGTCTCAAAGCAGCTTCACAAAAAAGAAAGAAATTTTACAAAAATGAAAAAAAAAATTTTAGAAAAGAAAATAATTCGAAGTGTGTATGTGTGAGAAAAATGTGTCTAGATAATAATGAGACGAATGAATGAAATGTCTCCGATGAACAAGCCAAGGGTGACGGCGACGGTGGCAAGGAAAAACTCCGAGATGGCATTAGGAAGAAACCTTGAGAGGAACCAGACTCAACAGGGAACCCATCCTCATCTGGGTGATAACAGATAGAAATGATATAACATCATGTGTGTTGTGCAGGTGAAAATTCAATATGACAGAAATTATTTAAATTGACATGAAGACCAGTTCAGCATATGGATGAGTCAGTAGGTGCAGAGGGCAGATGAGGTCTGGATCACTGGGAGCACAGGAGCTTAAATAATACTTAAATAATTCTTTTGATTGTGTAAAGCTGTTTTGAGACAATGTCAATTGTTAAAAACGCTATACAAATAAATAAAACTGAACTGAAACAGGAGCAGCATGTGTAGCTCCAACCATCATAGAGCTGAATCCAGCTGGAGCTGGTCCTTCTCTGGACGCCTCAGGAACCTCGCAGGGTCGGCCTTTGTCTACTGAAGCTGGCAAAATCTCCCGATGCCTCGGGATGGGTAGAAGGATAAAGAACAATTCAATTCAATTCAGTTTTATTTGTATAGCGCTTTTAACAATTGACATTGTCTCAAAACAGCTTTACACAATCAAAAGAATTATTTAAGTTTGTATGGAATGTGAATGTGTATGAATCAAAATGTTCAGATATTCCCTGGCGAGCAAGCCCGAGGGCGACAGTGGCAAGGAAAAACTCCCTGAGACGGTAATAGGAAGAAACCTTGAGAGGAACCAGACTTGACAGGGAACCCTTCCTCATCTGGGTGAAACAGATAGCAGGAAATGATCTGTATTTATACAGTGTTAAGTTCAGCTATAATAGTTGATGTTAATTGATGTTATAATAGTTGATGTAAAATGGAGTCCAGTAGTTATTGGAGACTCAGATAGACATGTAGAAAGTTCCCGTCCTGAACTATCGAATTGTCAAGTCCTCAGAGAAACAGCTGACAACACCAGTCGAGGCCAGAACCACCTTCTAAGTATAGAGAATCATCCCCAGACACCAGACGCATCCTAAAGAGACACACGGGGCATCCATGCGATGAGACCTCCAACCAGAAACCGGGCACCAGGATGGATCAGACAGGTCCGGAGGGCAGAGGGAGTCTGGATCACTGGCAGCTCAGGAACCACATGTGTAGCTCGACAGAGAGAGAGAGAGAGAGAGTGAAAGGGGGAGACAGGGGGAGAGAGGAAAGAGAAAGAGGGGGAGGAAGAGAAGAGGAGGAGAGATTGCAATTAGGTATGGTCATAGTCACAATGTCTAATGTGAATGTATATTTACTGTAGAGTGCAAGCAGGGACTCCGGCAGGACTAACTATGACAGCATAACTAAAAGGGAGAGCCAGAAGGAAACACAAACATGAGGGGGAACTGAGATGTAAAGCAAACAATCACCTCACCGTCAACAAACCTGAGTGATCAAATGAGACTGAGGAAGACAGCATCTAAACATACCAGTTCACCATAATACTCTACGTCCATGAGTCCCCCAGATCTGCTCCTTTACCTTATGGCAAATCTATTTATAAAAATGCTTGGTTAAATAAATAGGTTTTGAGCCAAGACTTAAACACTGAGACTGTGTCTGAGTCCCGAACACTATTTGGAAGACTATTCCATAATTTTGGGGCTTTGTAAGAAAAAGCTCTGCCCCCAGCTGTAGTTTTCATAATACGCGGTACTGATAAGCAGCCTGCATCCTTTGACCGAAGTAGGCGTGGCGGATCGTAAGACACTAGCAGTTCGCTCAGATACTGCGGCACGAGACCATTTAATGCCTTATATGTCAAGAGTAGTATTTTAAAATCAATGCGAAATTTCACAGGGAGCCAATGCAGTGAAGATAGGATAGGGGTGATGTGCTCATATCTTCTGGTTCTAGTGAGGACTCTCGCTGCTGCATTCTGGACTAGCTGAAGCTTGTTTATGCACCTAACTGAACAACCAGACAGTAAGGCATTACAATAGTCCAACCTAGAAGTGATAAAAGCATGAACTAGTTTTTCTGCATCATTTAGCGACAATATATTTCTTATTTTGGCGATATTTCTAAGGTGAAAGAATGCTATCCTGGTGATATTATCTACATGAGCTTCAAATGAAAGGCTGGAATCTATAATCACGACGAGGTCTTTTACTGTTGCACTTGACGGAACAGAAAGGCCATCTAAAGTTACGGTGTGATCTAAGATTTTACTTCTAGCTGTATGCAGTCCTATGACTAGAACTTCTGTATTATCCGGATTAAGCAGAAGGAACTTAATTAGCATCCAATTTCTTATGTCCTGAACACATTGCTCAACTTTAGTAAGATGGTTTTTCTCATCAGGTTTTGTTGAGACGTATAGCTGTGTGTCGTCAGCATAACAATGAAAACTAATACCATGCTTACGGATTATGTTGCCCAGAGGAAGCATGTAAAGGGAAAAAAGCAGTGGGCCTAAAACTGAACCCTGCGGAACGCCAAACTCCACTAGAGAACATGCAGAATAATCACCATTTAAGTCTACATACTGATAACGATCGGTCAAATAGGATCTGAGCCAGGAGAGGGCTGTACCCTTAATTCCTACTAAATTTTCTAATCTGTGAAGAAGAATAGCATGATCAATAGTGTCAAAAGCTGCACTGAGGTCGAGTAATACAAGCATAGTTACACAACCCTGATCAGAGGCCAATAGGAGGTCATTTACTACTTTAACGAGTGCTGTTTCTGTGCTGTGATGAGGCCTAAATCCTGACTGATACAGTTCATGTATGCCATTTCTATGTAGATATGAGCATAGCTGCTCCACTACTATCTTTTCCAGAATCTTAGACATAAAGGGGAGGTTTGATATTGGCCTGTAATTGGACAGCTGACAGGGGTCGAGGTCAGGTTTCTTAATTATTGGTTTAATGACTGCTACTTTAAAAGATTTTGGACCATAACCAATGCTGAGTGAGGAATTAATTATTCTCAACAGCGGTTCTGTTATTACTGGTACTATCTGTTTAAGAAAATGTGTCGGTATAGGATCTAATATACAGGTTGATGAATTTGCAGAAGAGATGAGTGAAATTAATTCATTCTCTTCAAGAGGAGTAAAGTATTCTAGGTTTGAATCTGACATGGCTAGGTTAACATCAGTATCAATTACATTGTTTGGTTTCAAAGCCTCAATTTTATGCCTGATATTTACAATTTTATTATTAAAAAAGTTCATGAAGTCCTCACTATTGCATGATGTTGTTGTGGAGATTTCTGTAGTGGTCTTATTTCTGGTTAATTTGGCTACGGTATTAAATAAAAATCTAGGATTATTTTTATTTTCTTCTATAAGAGTGGAGAGATACGTTGATCTAGCTACACTAAGAGCTTTCCTATAGTTCAGGATGCTCTCTTTCCATGCTATTTGAAATACCAACAATTTAGTTTGACGCCATTTACGCTCTAATTTCCGAGCAGTCTGTTTTAAAGTGCGCGTGTGATCGTTATACCAGGGAGCGAGTTTCTTATCTCTAATAATTTTTCTTTTAGCTGGAGCTACATTATCTAAGGTACAACGAACTGTCGACTCTAAATATTCAGTCGCCTGATCAAGTTCTGTGGGGTCAGACGGTGGCCTAATCGAAGTTGGTAACTCTGGGAGATTACTGATAAAACTCTGTGTGGTAGTTGATGTGAATGTACGTTTAATACGGTAGCGCGGTGCTGTGCGTACATTATCACTGTGACACACTTGAATGGAGACAAGATAGTGATCTGAGATAATTTCAGACAGTGGAATTGTGAATACATTTCTTATAATTAATCCGAAGAATATTACTAAATCTAAAGTGTGACCTGCTTTATGAGTGGGTCCTACTACACACTGATTTACGCCTACGGAGTCCAGTATGGATATAAATGCTGTTCTCAGAGGGTCTTCTGGATTCTCAAAATGAATGTTAAAATCTCCAGCAATTAACACTTTGTCTACAGAAACGACCAGGTCTGAGATGAAATCTGCAAATTCACTAAGAAATTCAGAATACGGCCCTGGAGGTCTGTAAATTATAATTAGTGGAATCGACTGAGCTGATTTAATATACTTAAATACACTTATGTTACTATAGAGAATTTCAAATGAGTTAAATTTGTGTCCGTGTTTTTGTACGATAGACAGATTATCATTATGAATAACTGCGACGCCTCCTCCTCTACCAGTTAACCGAGGCTGGTGTATGTAGCTGTATCCAGGAGGACTAGCTTCATTTAGAGCTACATACTCGTCCTGTTTAACCCATGTTTCAGTTAAACAGAGTATATCAAACGCCTGATCTGTGATAATTTCATTAACAATAACTGCTTTTGATGCGAGAGATCTAATATTTAACAGTCCTAGCTTCAGATCAGAGGTGCCGGCTGCGCATTCAGTATGATCTGAGTTTGTGGTCTTTATGTTAATTAGATTATTGAAACAGACTTTCTGGGTCTTTCTACATTTTTGCTTAGATCGGGGAACAGACACAGTCTCAATATGGTGAACCCTGAGTGACGACTCTATGCAGCTAGCAGACGGTTGGTTTAGCCTGTCTGTCTGCTCCCTGGCCTGGGCTCTGGATTGTCACCGATTAACTAGACCTCTACTGAGACTATGAGCTATACTACAGGAAATGAGAGCAGCACCTTCCCGAGTGGGATGGACACCGTCCCGCCCTAACAGGCCAGCTTTGCCCTCAAAGGTCTTCCAATTGTCTATGAAGCCCACATTATTTTCGGACCACCACCTGGACATCCAGCGGTTCAGCGACCATAACCTGCTGTAAGCTATGTCGCCACGTCTCATTGGGATGGGACCAGAGCATATTACTTCATCGGACATCGCCTTCGCTAATTTAAACACCTCTGTAAACCTCTGTAAAGTTACTCTTACTAACCTCTCACTGACGAAGGCGTATATCGTTAGCTCCAGCATGTATCACTATCTTAGAGAACCTGTGCTGTCCTAGAGCCCTAAGATTACCTGCTATGTCCAGTGCTCTGGCTCCCGGGATACACCTAACCACTGCCGCTGGCGCCCCTAAAGGTCTAGCTAATGTCACGTGCCTCAGTATAGAGTCTCCTATAACCAGAGCTCTTTCAGGTTTCTCAGCGGGTGCAGCACTGAGGAGAGCAAACCTGTTGGACACGTGATGCGCAGAGGAGGTGTGCTCCGGTGGGCTAGCCTTAGCGTTAGCTTTGGCTGAACGAGTATGCCGCCGAGTTGTCACCCACTCGCCCCGCTGTGAGGGCTCTAATGCCGGAGTCGGGGGCTGTTTATCTCCGCCTGTGGCACCCAGA
The DNA here is from genome assembly GCA_030522415.1 of Channallabes apus. NCBI lineage: Eukaryota > Metazoa > Chordata > Actinopteri > Siluriformes > Clariidae > Channallabes > Channallabes apus. The sequence continues at coordinate 32,318,232 of CM060125.1, read as the reverse complement.
CTGTCCGCTACGGGAATAACGCTGCTCTCACACTGTCTAACCCTCTCTAAAGTCTGGATGCGCTCCTCTAACGCTGATATCTTCTCCGTCAGAGTGCTCACTAACACACACCTATCACAAATAAAATTATCACTAATGACGGAGGAAGAATGTCTAAACATCCTGCACTCTACACACTGAACGAGCTGAACGGTAGACATTATAACGTACCTCTGTGTCGGAGTTTTAGTTGTTTGGAGATGAATTCCGTTTGTTGTTCTTAGACGAGGAAACTCACCGAACAGATGGGGAGAACAGATGGGGAGAATTAGCGTAGTTGCCATTCGATATAGGTGTACTGGAGTATGAGATTATGGGATGAGTTATGTGTATGCCAGATTAAAGAGATGCGTCTTGAGTCTACTTTTGAACTGGGAAACCGTGTCTGCTCCCCGAACACTGTCTGGAAGGCTATTCCCAAGCTTTGGAGCTAAATATGAAAATGCCCCGCCCCCTTTTGTAGATTTTGAAATTCTGGGAACTACCAGAAGTCCGGAGCTTTGTGATCTTAAGGCACGTGGTGGATTGTAGCGTATCAGAAGACTGGTTAGGTATGTGGGAGCTAAACCATTTAAGGCTTTGTATGTAAGTAATACTATTTTGTAATTTATTCTAAACTGAACAGGTAGCCAGTGCAGGGATGATAATATTGGGGTTATATGATCATATTTTCTGGATCTAGTGAGAACCCTGGCGGCTGCATTTTGGGTTAACTGAAGCTTGTTTATTGAGGATGCAGGACATCCACCTAGTAATTGTGGTGGAAATTCTGAAAATATTAAGACAAGTAATCCATACACTGGGTAAGAACAAAGTAACAAAGGTTTTATTTTAAACTTCTGCAGAAGGTTGCAGAAAACAGTTGCAGCATGGAGAAAGGTGATCTCTTTCTCTAGCTGTCCTATTTTATACACAAACATCTCTGTTAACATAATCAACGCCCCGTACATGAAGTTCCTACATTCAAACTCATGACTCTTTATCTGACCCAGACCAGATGTCTATACCTTATTTATTCAGGGACAACTACAATCAGGTTGTTTCTATTCTGTTCTCGGCCTTGTGTCTCTAAGCTTCAAAACTGAATCTGAATCAATCTTATCTGGTCATCCAATCTTTTATGTCCTGGACACACTCAGTTAATCTAGACAACTTGGGTATTTCGTCTGGTTTAGTTGAGATATATAATTGGGCATCATCAGCATAACAATGGAAACTAATCACATGTCGTCTAATGATGTTACCCAAGGGAAGCATGTATAATGAGAACAGCAGAGGTCCTAAAACTGACCCTTGTGGGACCCCATATTTCACTGGCATTACACCAGACGGTTCTCCATTCAGATCTACAAAATGGTATCGGTCAGACAGGTAAGATCTAAACCATTTTAATGCCTGTCCCTGAATACCTATGTGATTTTGTAAGCGATCTATGAGAATATTATGATCTACAGTGTCGAATGCAGCACTAAGATCAAGTAAGACTAGTATTGAGATGCAGCCTTGTGTAATAATCTGTAGTGGTTCCAGGCTGATGTTATTGCCGTGGGCTCACAAAAGGCAGGCATAAACGCAGAGGGTTCAGGTGTAAATAATGTTTATTTGAAATGAACAAACCAAAACTCAAACCAAATAAACAAAACTCTGGCTCTTTCAGCTCAACACACACACAGACTCTAAACAGAACACACAGGATACAAACTTAAACATGAAACGGGGACCTATAACCCTGTGCTCAAACTCGAGGTCACAACACAGGCTACACACAGTCAGGCTCTAATACCTGGGACATAGAACAATGCTCTGTGTTGTAACACAGGCAATACGACAATCAGGCTCTAATACCTGAGACATAGAACAGGGCTCTGTGTTGTGACACTCGGCTTGAGACCTACTGGAGTTATGACATGGAACAGGTAACTTGCACTCAAAACAGACATAGGGGAACCTGTGCTTCTACGGGCGACACGCACACGCTCCAAGGAGCTAGACCCACACTAACATACTCTTACTCAGCTAAGAACACATTCGACTCTCACTAACCTACACGAGCACACACACCTCTGGGCACATTGTATACACTCGCTCACACTTAGGCATAACTTACCCTCACACCTCTAGAGACATCATACACTCACCCACCTAGGCACAGCAAACATTCTCACACCTAAGCACAGCCTACACTCTCCACACTCGGCACACATACCTACCTATAAATACCCACCTACCTATAACCATACATGCACACATCCTCACAACCCAGCATTTCTCACACTCACCCGTAGAAAGTACACAGGCTTAGGGCATATACAAATGGGGAGAGACTTTGCAAAACATGAGGGAGAAACCAATAGAAATAACGCAAAACTATAAGACACCACACACTCTTCACAATAAATAAAACACAGGTACATTTAAACATACACTCACACATTCAACCAAAACAACATGCCTACAGAGCCAGATGAACATAAACAAAAAAAGAACAAAACTAAAGCCCACTAGACAACGTTAATGCTCGACCCAGTTTCCCAGAGCTAACAGCTTTTTATTAGGTTTGCTAATGAGCCACCCCGGCACAGGTGACACTTAGTCGTCACCTGACCGAGGTGCCTTCTGGGAAACTGGGTTTTCAAACAAAAAACTACAAAAATAAACCTGAACACAGTGCCCTCTAGTGGCAGTCCCTTACACCTTGGTCTGAAGCTAAAAATAAGTCGTTTAACTAGTGCAGTTTCTGTACTATGATGAGGCCTAAAACCTGACTGAAATTCTTCAAGGATGTTGTTATCCTGCAAGAATGTGCATATTTGAGCTGATACTACTTTTTCTAATATTTTTTATATGAATGTATATAAATGAGGGTTTGAAATCGGTCTGTAATTTATTTCATTCACGTCCAAATTTTATTTTTTAAGAAGCGGCTTAATAACTGCTAACTTGAAAGGTTTAGGGACGTGACCTAGATGTAATGAAGAATTAATAATGTTTAGGAGTGGCTCTCCAACCGTAAGCATCACTTCTTTTAAAAATCTGGTTGGGATTGGGTCTAACAGGCACATTGTTGATTTAGCCGAGGTGATGAGTTTATACAGCTCTTCCTGTCCTATACCTGTAAAGCAGTGAAAATCTAAATGTGAAGCTATAGGCTGAACTGGATCGTGAGATACTATTAGAGGTTGAACCTCCGTTATTTTCTTCCTGATATTATTGATTTTTTCATTAAAGAAGTCCATAAAGTCTTCACTTCTAAACTGTGATGGGATACTCTCTGCGGGCATCTTAGGTTTTGTTAGGCGAGCCACTGTACTAAATAAGAACCTGGGATTGTTTTGGTTTCTTGCTATCAGTTGGCTAAGATGCTCAGTCCTAGCAGTTTTTAGAGCCTGTCTATAGCTGCACATACTGTCTTTATACGCAATTCGAAAAACTTCTAGTTTAGTTTTTCTCCATTTTCGCTCGAGATTACGGGTTGCTCTCTTTAGGGCGCGAGTATGACTGTTGTACCACGGTGCAAGTGTTTTATCTCTGACTTTTTTTAATCTGATGGGAGCAACAGTGTCTAATGTACTGGTAATAATAGTGCCCATGCTGCTAGTCACTTCATCTAGATCATCTGCATTTAGGGGTCTAATAAGAAATTGGGACAGATCCGGCAGATTACTTGTGAATCTGTCTTTAGTGGTGGGATTCATATTTCTAACAGATTGATAACGTGGGGAGACACAGCTAATCTGTTCTACGGGTAGATTATATGTCAGGAGGTGATGATCTGTGATATCATCACTTTGAGGTATGATCTCTATATTAGAGACATCTATACCATGGGATATAATTAAATCTAGCGTATGATTACTATGATAATGATACAAAGGAATTTAGTAAATCCATAAATGTGAGTGCTAAAGCGTCGTTAGCATCATCTACATGAATGTTAAAGTCTCCTACTATCAACACTTTGTCAGAGTTAACCAATAGGTCTGATAGCAGATGTCCAAATTCTTTAAGAAAATCGCCATATGGCCCCGGGGGTCTGTACACGGTGGCCAGGGTAAAATATAGCAAGGGTTTATTACGTATTTCATTTAGTGCAACATTAATGATAAGCACTTCAAATGAATTAAACCTGGGCCTTATTTTCTGGGTAACAGTGAGTACATCATTGTAGATAGTGGCGACACCACCACCGCGACCAATTAGACGGGGCTCGTGCTTATAGAAATATCCTGACGGAGTAGACTCATTCAGACCAAAACATTCATTTGGTTTAAGCCAGGTTTCAGTGAGACAGAGTGGTCAAGGCAATAATCGGAGATAATTTCATTAACAATAAGTGCTTTAGGCGCAAGGGATCTAATGTTGAGTAGTCCAAACTTTAGAGGTGGATTTTGACTACTTATTTTGCCTTTTTCTGGTTTTATGGTTATCAGATTGTTTCGGGCAAATTTAACAAATTTATTCTTTTTTCTCAGTATTCGGGGAACAGACACAGTTTCTATAGGACAAGCTATGTGTGTGCGTCTATCACTACGGTGAGTTGTGATGTGGCTAGTGTGATTGGAATCTACGGTATGACTTACCGCCAGTCAGATGGTTCGTAGAGTCCTGGAGATGTTGTCAGAGAGGACCGCTGCTCCAGCTCTGCTAGGGTGTAGGCCATCGGTGTGATAGAGCCTAGGACGCTCCCAGAAAACATTCCAGTTATCAACAAAGTGTAATTTCTGTTGTTCACACCAAGATTGTAACCATTCATTAAAGGCAAATAATCTACTGAACTTCTCGATTTCTCGCTGAAATGTGGGAAGCGGTCCAGATACGATGATCTTTGTTGTGGGTGATGTGCTGCGGACCTTCTCGACCAGGCTCCTGAAGTCCTTCTTTAGGATCTCCGTCTGCCTCAGCCTGGTGTCGTTTGTGCCAACATGAAGAACCACAGCTCGAATGTTCTTCTTCAGGGCCGCAGGCACCTGTGCAGCAACATCAAGAACACGAGCAGCAGGTAAACAGCAAGTGTGCACCTTACCTTTAGCCGTGGTAGCACGCACGTGCCGGATGATGGAGTCTCCGATGACCAGCGTGTCGTGCATCGTCTCGCGGAGAGGAGCGAAGCAGGTTCGGGTTAAGATCTCAAAGACGGATGGATGTGGAGGGGGAGAGGTCATCGCACGGGACTTGGCACGCGTCTGTATCCATGCCTTGTGGTATCCCAGCACTGGGGTGAAGGAAACCTGGGCGGGCTGCTTCCTTGGTGTGTTGGACCTGGGCATAGAAACACGCAGGGTTGAGGTTGTAGGAGAATTCTCATGCCGAGAATTTACCTTGGACAGGTGAGCGTCGGTCCGTGACGATTCCAGCGTGGCTTTCCGCTGCTGTAGCCGGGCCAGCTTCACCTGTAGCTCGCGGATCAGCTTCTCCATGGCCTCCATCTCCAAATCCCCCGAGTGCAGCTCCAGTGTATCCTCACCTGCACACAGAGGCAGAGACACAACCAACATGGTGTCTAAATACGGAAAATAATCAGTGTCAATAAGCGTAAACAAACTTGTGATAGCCGGGCTAACGGGTTAGCGATGCTAATGCTGGCTAAAAGTGGTGTGCTGCAAAAGAATTCAAACTTAACGATATAACGCGTTTCAAGTGAATATATTATAAAATAGTATAAAATACTTATCTGTTATATGTTCACTCTTTGTAAGGGGACAAAAAGTAGAAAAGTTGGTCAGTCTGGTGGAGCTCGGAAAAAAGCAGCGTCTCAGCGTCTTTCAGATGGCAAGCCTTAGGAGGACAATATACATTAACAAGAATGGTCGGAACTGGACCATTGATTTCTATAACCATGGACTCAAAAGAGGTAAACTCAGGTGCAGAAACATGCGACACTTGTTGTGCGAGGCTTGCAAACATAAGTATATCTTGTTGGGGTACAATGACCATTGTAAAAAGCCCTATACAAATAAAATTTAATTAATCTCCACTGGAAGGAAAGACCTTCTGTGGCATTCTGTGGTGTTTCTCTGTGGCTATGGCTGAAGGTGCTCCAGTAGAACACCAGTGTTCCATGCAGCGGATGGGAAATCCTTCTAAACAATGAACAAAGAAAACAGACAAAGTTTGTTTATTACCATCCTCCTTTCAGACATATGCACCAGAGACTCCAGCTCCACTGCCATGACAGAGACAGCTTACTGCAGCAGACACTGAGAGACCTGGGTCTCTTAAGGACGTCCAGGTGGCTCTGACTTTTCTTATAGTTTTTATACCAGTCTAGCTTATTGTCTGTGTGGACATCTAGATACTAGATATTTTTCCACAATGTCCTCTTCAGTACCCTTAATTGTGATTGGATCACTGGGAGTTTACTGCTTCCTATTAACCAACACCAGTTCTTTTGTCTCTGTGATATTTAGTTGCAGGTGGTTTTGTCCACCACACTCCTGTACTCCTCCTCATGACCATTATTGATACAGCTCACGATGTCAGTCATCTGAAAAGGTCTGCAGGTGGCAGGACTGTTATCAGGACCAGAAGTCAAATGTATAGACTCTAAACAGAATGGGGGACAGGGCAGGCCTCTGAGAGTGTGCTGTGGTGTCGACACTGTATTCGCAGTAGTAGTTATAGTGCTGCCAAACACATTTTGTGACTTGACTTTTGTCTCCACCTGCTGGTCAAGATGGCACGGCACTGTCTAGATGCCGTTGCGGCAGCTCCGCTACAAATGTGCTTTTTATTTATGACTTTATTTTATGTTCTTTATCTCTTCCTTCTTGTGCTATCACGACCTACAACTTTACAACAATATTAAAGCTAGGATATTGTATTACTTATGTTTTACCTGGATACCTCTTCCTGATCCGATGTAACCCGGACCAGAGTGAATGTACAGTAACAAGTCCCCACACAAACAAAGAAGGAAGAAACAAGGTTTGGAACAGACTGCCTGCAAGCGCACATAGCCCACCACTGCCCAGCATCCTGCTTGCAAAGGTTTAGTCCTTGGACAACAAATTGGATGACAGCAGAGCCCGAGTTCATTTTCAGAGGGACATCAGAGACTGTAACATCATTTGCTGTTTTGAGACAATGACAATTGTTAAAACACTATACAAATAAAACTGAATTGAATCTCTATCTTGTCTCGTTCCTGTTCTCCTAACCTTCTATCTGCCCAAGGAGTTTTCATCAGTTATTACTGTTGTTGTATATATTCTCCCACAAGCAGATACTACAACAGCTTTAACAACACTCCACAACAAAATCAGTAAACACTCTGCGGTTCATCCAGACTGGTCACTTTATCACATATTATTGAACACATATCACAGATTACAACATATTCCATATAATTTATATCATAGTCTTCTTATTGGTTTTTTTTGTACATATTCTTTCTTTTATTTTTCTTATTAGTGGGTTTTTTAAAATTGCATTTCACTACTGTTGTATTGTTCAACCATGTATGTGACAGAGCTGGGTAATACGCGTTACTGTAATCTAATTACATTTTTGATAATTAATTAAATTTTAAATGCAAGTAATTTCATTCATTCATTCATTCATCTTCTATACCGCTTAATCCTGTGTTCAGGGTCGTGGGGGCGGAGCCTATCCCAGGAGACTTCGGGCACTAGGCGGGGTACACCCTGGACAGGGTGCCAATCCATCGCAGGGCACACACACATACACACACTCACACACCCATTCACACACTACGGGCAATTTAGGAACGGCAATTAGCCTAATCTGCATATCTTTGGACTGTGGGAGGAAACGGAGTACCCGGAGGAAACCCACCAAGCACAGGGAGAACATGCAAACTCCATGCACACAAAGAATCAAACTGCATTTAAAAATCATATTTTTGCGCAGCAGCATCAGTTAACGCGCATGCGCTTTAATCAATCGTTGGAGAACTTTGTAGTTTTACATTTGATGATGTAACGGGTTCACTCTTTGTGCACGGGCGGCACCACAGACACACAGACGCTAGAAGGGGTAATTATATTTAGAAAAAATGGGGAGGAGTAGGTTCAAGGTGGGAGGAGGGGGAAAGCGGAGGAGTTTTAATGCTGAGGTCATGAGCATGAGCCCAACCTGGCAGCCCCACCCCTTCTGTCACCTGCTGAAGGGGTGGGGCGCCTACAGAGTGCGCCTAAGGAGTGAGCCTATGGAGTGCGCCTACGGAGTGCGCCTACGGAGTGAGCGGGGAGCGACAACAGGTTAAGGTGTAGACCATCACAGGTGCACGCAGTGACAGATGTTCTCAAAGTAACGTGAAAGTAATCTAATTACTTTTTAAATGTAATAAACTAATGCAATCAAATTACAATTTTAAAGTAGTAATTAGTAATTTGTAGTACATTACTTTTTAAAATAACTTTCCCAACACTGGTGACAAATAAAATGTGGATTCCTCTGTCCTCTGTCTCTTTGTGTATGTGGAGATGATTAACAACATCTCCTGTCTGAACTCTAAAACATCCTTCCACAAAGACAATTCTGCATTTCATCTCCACAAACTCCACTGTGTTCTCAGTAGTGATCTGACGTACTGTGTCGATGCATTGAAGCCTGTGCCGAGAAATCCAGGAACTAATTAGTGAAGCGCGTTTTGAAGTTTGTATTGTTTACGGTGAATGACGTTTGAAGCCTCGCTGTGATTGGCGGTTCAGGAATTGGTTCGAATCTTGCCGCCATGTATTTGCCAGAAGCCCAAGCTCTGTTTTTTTAGGTGCTCTGAATGTTATTCCTGATGTATTTTTTTTGTTTAGTATTATAGATCTGTTATTTGAAGAATTATTTGCTGTGTTGTTTTTTGTGTTCCCTATCTTGTTTTGTAAACATGTGTGCAAAAATAATAAAGTTATATAGCCCAAGGAATCTCTGCACAATTTGTGGGTATTATTGTTTTTAAATAAAAATGAATATAGGGTCACCATGCACATGCCGTTCTCTTCTTTCCACTTTTCAGTAACACTGTCTCAGTTTGAAGAGTTAATCACATCCTGCCAGACTCACATCAACTAAGCACCTATAATGTCTTCTTCTTATTATTATTATTTCATTTTCTTAGTAACATCCCACTGCGCAATGTGACGTCGTAGCGACGTCTTTTCCATGTCATTTTGGACGTCCAATTTCCGTCCATAGATGGGGTTGTTTTGTAACGCCAGGCGACGTCTTTTTTTCGACGTCTACCGCACGTCTAATTCTGACGTCGTAGTGACGTCTTTTTCATGTCATTTTTGGACGTCCAAATTCCGTCCATTGATGGGGTTGTTTTGTAACGCCAGGCGACGTCTTTTTTTCGACGTCTAATTTTTTACGTCGGTGGGACCATTGTAGTGATGTCTTTTTCATGTCATTTTTGTCCATTGATGGGGTTGTTTTGTAACGCCAGGCGACGTCTTTTTTCCGACGTCTAACGTTAACTCCACCAAAGCGGCTGACGGCGCTGTAGCTTGCCCCGGCACTTGCGCAGCTTCACCATTGGGCTCCGCCCCGCGACCTTCAACTCGCCGCTCCGCTTTGATCACGCTCGCTATCATGGAGAGCCGAGTTGGACTGATTGCTTCCCAATGCAAATGGCTGGAAGTACTTTACTCACCACAGCACGCACGGGAAAAGAAACGCAATCACTAGAGAACCAAACCCAATTCAGCCTTAGCATGAACCGGAACACATTCAACAAGTCTCTCACACACACATACTCAATACACCTAAACTTGGCCGAAGCCATTAACCCAAACACATTTCCTCATCACGGTGACCACACGTACAGCAACCTGCCGCAAAGCATGATGGTCGTCAGCCGCTGCCCCGCCCACACCACAATATGTTTCTTTTTTACATTTTCCTGTTTCCCTTTAACAGTTTTAATTTTATTTAAAGCCTATAATCAAGTTATTTGTGTTTTTATTTTATATTGTATAAATGTATATATTGTATATATATATATATGTCTTTGGTCAGATTAGGTCAAATGTTGAACGTCAAAATGACGTCCAAGTTTGGTCATGGTTGGACGTCCAAATAGTGGACCTAGTTTGGACGTCAAAATGACGTCCAAAAAAAAAATAAGATAGATTAGGTCGTCAAAATGACGTCCAAGTTGGGTCATGGTTGGACGTCCAAATAGTGGACCTAGTTTGGACGTCAAAATGACGTCCAAAAAAAAATAAGATAGATTAGGTCGTCAAAATGACGTCCAAGTTGGGTCATGGTTGGACGTCCAAATAGTGGACCTAGTTTGGACGTCAAAATGACGTCCAAAAAAAAATAAGATAGATTAGGTCGTCAAAATGACGTCCAAGTTGGGTCATGGTTGGACGTCCAAATAGTGGACCTATTTTGGACGTCCAAGTTGGGTCATGGTTGGACGTCCAAATAGTGGACCTAGTTTGGACGTCCAACCATGACCCAACTTGGACGTCATTTTGACATCCAAATAGTGGACCTAGTTTGGACGTCGAATAGACGTCCAGAATTGGTCATGGACCGACGGACCCAATATAGACATGATCTGCACGTCTATCCGACGTCCAATGTTTAGTGGGATTGCACCAGTTGGAAAACATCACTGTCCCTCTCTCTCATATGAACGAAATTATGAAATATTAATGCAATGCAGGAGGGTCACTTTGGTACCTGTGCTACTACTGTACTATGGAACATTGATCAAGCACGAAAATCTTATAAACACTATTTGCAATCAAGAACAAGCACATTAATAGGAGAAGACACCAACAGATGGTTTAAATGGGTTATTATCTTGTTCTCACAATAGAAAAATGCATAGTTTGCTGATAATCATGTATAATTCCCATGTCCAACCTACAGTAGGACAAGACAGCTTTAAGAGGATCACATACAGTCCTGGGAAATGACTGCGAACACAACTGCTCGTTATACATTTTTCGACCAGTAGGGGGGGTTTGTGCAAATGAACCCTTTTGTGAACCACTTGGCTGCAAGATTGAGAGATTCACGAGGCTTCATATCGCCATCACTACTTCTGAGATTAAATTTATTTTGCCCACTACACTTTTTATTTAAAATGTTTATGTATCACACATTTTCTCAGCACTTAATTCTAATTCTCTCTCTCACACACACACACACACACACACACCTGATGAAATACGGGGCCCTTTAAACGGAGTGGAGTCGGTCACGTGGTCTTTGAGTCACGTGAGAGTCAGAGCCAATCAGCGGTCAGTACGGAGGTGCAGTGGTGTGTGCTGTGTTTCTGACACTCGGGTTCCACTGCAGCGTCGCGCGCTTCATCATTATTCTGTGTTTCTCACCCCACACACACACACACACACACACAGTGAGTAACAACACACTCTGTACACTGTACACACACTCCAGCTGTGAGGATTAGAGCTGAACAGCAGCATTACACACACACACACACACACAGCCTCTGTCCTAATGTTACAGCATGGCGCACGCGTGTGTGTTTAGTATCTAACAGGAATGTTTCCATAATACTCTTGTAGTTTAATGCTAATACTAATGCTATCGGCATGTGGACACCGAGCAGAGTTAAAGAGTGTGTGTGTGTGTGTGTGTGGGGGGGGGGGGGGGGGTGTAGAGGTGATTATTGTGAATAAATGAGGTTAAAAGTTTTTCTGCCAAATTAAAGCTGAAGTTATTTCTTATGATGGCTCTGTACAATTAGCATTGAGGCTAAGCTAGCTCTATAACCTCCTATTCAACACACACACATTCAGGCCTGTCACTTAACCCTGTTATTCATCTCTGGCGTGTGTGTGTGTGTAGGAAAGGAGTCGAAGCGTATTGTTTACCATCTCGCTAATGCTAATGCTAATGAGCCCAACAGTGACATTTACTGACATTAGCACGTTAGCATGTTGGCTAATCAGTGTTCTCCACAGGTCACAGATCAGATTTTATTTCCACGAGTCCTGTTGTGTAAGACTGTGTGTGTGTGTGTGTGTGTGTGTGTGTGTGTGTGTGTGTGAGATAAAGGTACTGGTTCCTATGATACCAAAACAGTGTACATATAAATAGCTCTGCATCTTTATTCTATACACAGATTCTGTTTACAGCTCAGTATCAGATAACACACACACACACACACACATAAACTGAGCTACACTGTGCTCACTTCAGCTGCTCTGTAAGTGTATTATGTTTGGTGTGTGTGTATACTGTTTATTTATAGTGTGTGTGTGTGTGTGTGTGTTCTGCTTGTAGGTGGAATGTGTGATGGAGTTAGTTTGGTTGTCATGGTGATGTACTGGAGGGGTGTGTGCGTGCTGGTTGCAGTGTGAGTGTCTGTGTGTGTGTGTGTGTGTGTGTGTATGATGCTGCGGTGGACAGTGTGTTTAGACGGTGGCCCCCGCAGGGTGAATCACGCCGCCGTGCCTGTGGGACATAAAGTTTACTCGTTCGGTGGTTACTGCTCGGGGGAGGACTACGAGACGCTGCGGCAGATCGACGTGCACATCTTCAACAGCGGTACCTCAACACCTCAGACTCGCAACACCTCACACCGCGCTCGCTCAAAAATGTTTAATTGGTTACAAACCCTGAACATTAAATCTCACGTAATAAATATAAACACTGCATCTTACTCTATGTGTGTTTTATTCTGTTTACCGGGTAATAATAGGTTGTGTGTGTGTGTGTGTGTGTGTGTGTGTGTGTGTCAGTGTCCTTGCGGTGGACGAAGCTGCCTCCAGTGAGGACAGGAGGTAGGGAACACACTCGTGAAGTGCCCTACATGCGTTACGGACACACGGCCGTGTTGGTGGAAGATACCATCTACATCTGGGGCGGGAGAAACGACACAGAGGGGGCGTGTAACATACTGTACGCCTTTGAAGTTGGTGAGAGCTAAACACACACACACACACACACACACAGAGTTACCTGGTCCAGGGTGATGAGGTCCAGGTCATGGTGTTCTCAGTGAGGATGTGCTCTGTGGTGGTGTAGAAGGACTTCTCCATAACTGAGGAGATTCAGATGGAGCACTCAGCCCCACGTGGTGTAGTGCTGCACCCCTCCTCCTATCCACACTCAGATAGGACAGTGCTGCGTATTTCCTGTGTTTTTACAGCAGGAGGACAGGAAGTGACTGGAACGGTCCGCCACTTCCTGCCCCCGTGTGTCGAGACGAACAGGTTTCTCTCCAGTAATTTATTATGTTGAAGATCTGCTGGACTACAAATTACACCAAACAGCCTTAAATCCTTAAGTCCTTAAATCAAATAAAAATGAGTTTATCACATACACAGTCATACATAGTTTGATATGTTTTTATGTTTAGTTTGTACATATACATAAAGGTAAAATAACTATATAATCAGTGTTATCTTCCGTTTAGATGTCAAAATGCTTTTGTGGTTCCGGGCGTTTTTTTGCCTTTGTTTTTTTTTCCTGTGAGAAACGGCTCCACCTGGCTCTTGCCGACCCCTGCTATGGAAGATAAGTGCAAAATATAAATAAACTTTGCTTTGCAAATATCGAAAGCTTTTGTTGTGGAAATTGACATAGAATTTAAATAGAAATGCCCAGGGAGTGTGCAAATATGCATGAACGTGTAACATCAAAAATAGTTTAGTCCTGTGTGGTGTTCTGATTGAGAGACCGTATTGCCTGTGAGAAGAAACTTCTCTTTAGTCCCTCTGTGTCGGACTTTAGGGAGCAGAAGCACAACAGAGAAAACAGTACATTATTGACGAGACTGAGGTCCTTCATGATCTTCCTGGCTTTGGTCCAGCATCGCTTGCTGTAGATGGAGTGCAGGTCAGGGAGCTCAGTGCGGATGATGCGCTCAGCTGATCTCACCCTCTGTAGAGCTCGTCTGTCCTGCATGGTGCTGTTCCCGAACCAGGTTAAGATGTTTCCCGTCAGGATGCTCTCTATGGTGCAGGAGTAGAAGTTTCCAAGCACCTTAGAAGACAGTCTGAAGTCTCTCAATCGTCTGAGGTGGTAGAGCCGCTGCCGGGCCTTCTTCACCACGGTGTTGATGTGACAGGACCATGACAGGTCCTGCGTGATGTGAACACCGAGGTATCTGAAGCTGTCCACTCTCTCCACTGAGCTCCTGTTGATGACGGGGGTCTGGTGGTTCCTCTCCTGCTTTGTACTATCAACTCACTCACTTCCGGTTCCGGGACGAGAACGCTGTGCGCGTCTGTGCTGCCGCTTCGTACCTGGATTGTTTTTGTTCCTGCTGCATGTCTCTCTGCCATTCTGCTTGGATTATTCCATTTCATACCGCTGATGCTTGAAATAAACTGGATTATAACTATCAACTTTTTGCTGTCTGTGAGTTTGCCACCGGGCCGCTGTGAGCCCCCCGCGCTGTTAGCGTCTCCACCACGCTCGGGTCCTCTGATGGGTGAGTTATCGCTGTCTCAGTCGGTTGCGCTGTTTGTTCACTGCTTGCTATTTGGGGGCGTTGTCTCCTATTTGGTCTGCTGTTTTTGGTGAAGCGGCGTTTCAGGGTCAGGCTAGCGCTGTTTTTGTCCGTGTCAGGCAGTTTCTGTCTGCCTGTGTCTGGCTCTCACTTGCTCAGTACTATAATGACTTTGGCAAAGGTTTTTCTTTTTTGACTCATTTTGCATCTCACTTCCGTAATGGATATTGGATGCTCACCGTCTCAGCTAAGGGCCTTGAAGCTAAGGGCCATCCACGTCTTGACCCTATGACGTACGAGCACTGCCGGAGTTTAGGGATTCTCCGGCGCCCACGGTACATCCACCGCTCACGGCGTGTGTTCAGGAGTACCTTTTGCTCTAAGCCCGAATCTGTTCCGTGTATCTGGACTAACTATAGATTATCTGCTTCCAAACAACGTCCTGCCGGTCGTACTCTTCATCGCTCTCTAATTTATCTCACTGGTACTCAGCATCGTACTGCAAATCTGAATTCTGTTCATCGTCACTTTGTACTTCTCAACTGTCGGTCAATATCAGACAAAGCCTCTTATCTCAATGAAATTATCATTGACAATAAGCTCGACATTTTTTTTTCTCACTGAAACCTGGCAAGCACCGGATGATTTTATTCAGTTAAATCTTCTTGCACCTGATGGATATAAATATCTCACCCGACCTCGACTGCATGGCAAATGGGGTGGTCTTGCTGTCATTCACCAGGACAATCTTCATCTGAAACAACTTGCTTTTCACAATACAAACTCATTTGAATACATGGTTTTGAAAGCTGACTGTCTCACAATCATCCTACTCTACCGTCCTCCTAAAGCCCTGTCCAGCTTTTTTTCTGTACTCAGTGAACTATTAACCCTTGCCTGCTTTCTACTGCTTGGTGACTTCAATATTCATGTTGATACAGTTTGCCCCAACACTTCCCAATTACTGTCTGTTTTTGAATGTTTTGATCTGACACAGCATGTTTGCGTTCCTACCCATACTCGTGGTCATACCCTTGATCTAATATGTACTTCAAGGGGAGATATCACTTCTATTTCTGCTTCTGACACCGGTATTTCTGACCATAAACTTCTTGATTTTAGCCTTAATCTGCATATGCACTCTAAATGCCTTAAAACTGTTATTTCATACTGTAATTTTAAAGCTATTGATACAGTATCATTTTGTACTTCTATTGTCTCTTCAAATCTTTCTGATGTCATTGATATTTCTTCTCCATCTGTGATACTATCTAATTACAACTCTACAATTTCTGAAATCCTACTGCAGCATGCTCCTATTAAGACCAGAAATGTCCCCGCCACTCACTCTTCTCCTTGGTATACCCCTGAGTTCCGTATTCTTAAGGCTAGCGGCAGACGGCTTGAACGTCTTTACAGGAAAACCGGTCTTACTGTTCATTATTTGGCTTTTCTAGATCATCTTAAATGTTATAAATCCGCTCTCTTCTCAGCCCGCTCTAACTTTATCTCTTCCACAATTAATAAATCAAGCAACAGGCCAAAAGCATTATTTAACATGATAAGTAAACTTACCAACTGCCCACCTCAGGATGCTCTAGTATCTAATGAGTTCTGCTGCTCTTTCTTGGATTATTTGCTTGAGAGGACTGATGCTGTCCACTATGTTTCCCTACTAATACGGAGCTCAGCCATTCAACAAATCTATCCTGTCAGCCTCTGTCTTATTTTTCTCTGACGACCCCAGATTCTGTCTCCAAACTCATCCTGAAATCCAACTCTTCATCCTGTCACCTTGATCCTGCTCCTACTTCTCTCCTGAAACTTTGTCACTCTGCCACTTCTGCACCTATTTCTCATTTCATTAACGCATCTCTTACCTCTGCTTCTTTTCCTCTGCCACTAAAAACTGCTGCAGTTACACCTGTGCTCAAGAAACCCAACCATGACTCCTCAGTTCTATCTAACTATCGTCCCATTTCTAATTTACCTTTCATATCCAAATTACTGGAAAGTACTGTTACTGCCCAACTCCAGTCTTATCTAGTTGATAATAATCTCTTCGACCATTTTCAATCTGGTTTTCGCCCCCTCCATAGTACCGAAACTGCACTTGTAAAGGTAGTGAACGATCTACTGCTTTCTTGTGACTCTGGTTCCTTGTCTATACTCCTGCTACTTGATCTCAGCTCTGCCTTCGATACTGTCTCCCATGATTTGCTCATTTCTCGTCTCTCTGGTCTGGGTATCTCTGGCACTGCTGTCTTGGTTTTCTTTCTATCTCTCAGATAGACAATTTTATATTTCTGTTAAGGACTTTCGATCGCCCACTGTCCCCCTGAAGCGAGGTGTTCCCCAGGGATCTGTTCTTGGCTCACTATTATTCACAATTTACATAATCTCACACGGTCTGATCCTTCAACGTCATGGTGTTAACTATCACTTTTATGCCAATGACATTCAACTTTACTGTACACCTGCTCCATCTGCCCAAATTGACAATCTCTGCTTGCGTGAAGGACATTAGAGATTGGCTTAACTTAAACTTTCTCAAACTTAACATGGACAAAACTGATATAATTTTCATCGGAACCCCAGCACTCACCAGCAACATCTCCACCAATTTCACCTGTGAGATTGCTGGCTCTCACATCAAAACATCCACTTCTGTCAAAAATTTAGGAGTAATCTTTGACTCCACACTCTCCTTTCAGCCTCACATTAAATCTATCACTAAATCTGCTTTCTTTCATTTACGCCGCATTGCCCAACTGCATCCCTTCATCAGTACCAAAGATGCCGAAACTCTCATCCATGCATTCGTCTCATCACGCATTGATTACTGTAAAGCCCTTTTCATTGGTCTACCAGCCAGCTCCATCTCCAGATTACAATATATTCAAAACTCTGCGGCTAGAATACTCACTCATACCAAACGCTCGTGTGCTAGAGGGGGTGTGGCCTGTTGGGTAGGGAGGAGCAGGTGAGTTACTGGAGTGATAGGAGAGCTCTTAATGCAGCTGTGTTGTTAATGTGTGTGTGTGTGTGTGTGTGTGTGTGTGTGTGTGTGTGTGTGTGTGTGTGTGTTAGGCAGTCATCGGTGGTGGACACCCAAGGTCACAGGGTCAGTTCCTGGGGCGAGAGACGGACACTCAGCGTGTGTCTTCAACAAAGACATGTATATATTCGGAGGATATGAACAACTTGTGGGTCACCACACACACACACACACACACACACACACACACACACACACAGACCCTTTAAATACACACATCTGGTGGTTAACATGCATATCAGTGGTATGTCCTTTGTGTGTGTGTGTGTGTGTGTGTGTGTGTGTGTGTGTGTGTGTGTGTGTGTGTGAGACAGGCTGACTGTTTCTCCAATGACATACACAAGCTGGACTCTCACACTATGTGCTGGAGTTTAATAAAAGCTACAGTAAGTGTGTTAGCATAACTCATTAGCTCAGTACTACTGCATAACTACAGTTAAGTATGGATTTAAAAGTGTGTGTGTTTGTGTGTGTATGTCACAGGGAACTCCGGCAAGGTGGAGAGATTTCCACTCGGCTACAATCATTGGCACTAAGATGTTTGTGTTCGGGGGACGCGCAGATCGCTTTGGGCCGTTTCACTCGAATAACGAGATTTACTGCAATAAGATCCGCGTGTTCGACACCGAGACCCACTGCTGGCTCAACACGCCCACCAATCAGATCCAGCCCGAGGGACGCCGCAGCCACTCGGCCTGTGAGTGCTCCACCTGCTTCACACACACACCGAGGGGCGGGGCTCATCCTACATCCCAGAGTTTAACATGATTTCTATGGTTACCTTAAACACTACCACACTGTTAGCGTAGACTGCTAATGGTGACGGGTAGCATTCGTGAATTTAAGCTAAAGCTAATAGATGATAAAGCTAACAGTGAACTGCAATCAGTGTCTCAGGTTTAGTTACCGTGTGTGTGTGTGTGTGTGTGTGTGTGTGTGTGTGTGTGTTTCAGTTTCGTATAAAGGAGAGCTGTATATCTTCGGGGGCTACAACGCTCGACTGGACCGGCACTTTAATGATCTGTGGAAGTTTAACCCAGGTAATACACACACGCACACACACACACACACACACACACACACACACACACACACACACACACACACACAGACAGACAGATAGATCCACAGACATGTGCAGTTCTACACCTGAGACAATGATGCATTCACTGTGTTAGTAACAGTTCTGTCCACTAGATGGTAGTGTGTGTGTGTGTTTGTGGTGTGTGTGTTTGTGGTGTGTGTGTACATTTGTGTGTGTGTGTGTGTGTGTGTGTATGTGTGTGTGTCAGTCTATCATATACAGTGGCTTGCAAAAGTATTCGGCCCCCTTGAACTTTTACACAATTTGTCACATTACAGCCACAAACATGAATCAATTTTATTGGAATTCCACGTGAAAGACCAACACAAAGTGGTGTACACGCGAGAAGTGGAACGAAAATCATACATGATTCCAAACATTTTTTACAAATAAATAACTGCAAAGTGGGGTGTGCGTAATTATTCATCCCCCTTTGGTCTGAGTGCAGTCAGTTGCCCATAGACATTGCCTGATGAGTGCTAATGACTAAATTCAATTCAATTCAGTTTTATTTGTATAGCGCTTTTAACAATTGACATTGTCTCAAAACAGCTTTACACAATCAAAAGAATTATTTAAGTTTGTATGGAATGTGAATGTGTATGAATCAAAATGTTCAGATATTCCCTGGCGAGCAAGCCCGAGGGCGACAGTGGCAAGGAAAAACTCCCTGAGATGGTAATAGGAAGAAACCTTGAGAGGAACCAGACTCGACAGGGAACCCATCCTCATCTGGGTGAAACAGCAGGAAATGATCTGCATTTATACAGTGTTAAGTGTTAGGTTCAGCTATAATAGTTGATGTTAATTGATGTTATAATAGTTGATGTAAAATGGAGTCCAGTAGTTATTCGAGACTCAGATAGACTTGTAGAAAGTTCCAGTCCTGAACTATCGAATTGTCAAGTCCTGAGAGAAACAGCTGACAACACCAGTCGAGGCCAGAACCATCTTCTAAGTAGATAGAATCATCCCCAGACACAAGGCGCATCCTAAAGAGACACACGGGGCATCCATGCGATGAGACCTCCAACCAGAAACCGGGCACCAGGATGGATCAGACAGGTCCGGAGGGCAGAGGGAGTCTGGATCACTGGCAGCTCAGGAACCACATGTGTAGCTCGACAGAGAGAGAGAGAGAAAGAGTGAAAGGGGGAGACAGGGGGAGAGAGGAAAGAGAAAGAGGGGGAGAAAGAGAAGAGGAGGAGAGATGGCAGTTAGGTATGGTCACAGTCACAATGTCTAATGTGAATGTATATTTACTGTAGAGTGCAAGCAGGGACTCCGGCAGGACTAACTATGACAGCATAACTAAAAGGGAGAGCCCAGAAGGAAACACAAACATGAGGGGGAACTGAGATGTAAAGCACACAATCACCTCACCGTCAACAAACCTGAGTGATCAAATGAGAGTGAGGAAGACAGCATCTAAACATACCAGTTCACCATAATACTCTACGTCCATGAGTCCCCCAGATCTGCTCCTTTACCTTATGGCAAATCTATTTATAAAAATGCTTGGCTAAATAAATAGGTTTTGAGCCTAGACTTAAACACTGAGACTGTGTCTGAGTCCCGAACACTATTTGGAAGACTATTCCATAATTTTGGGGCTTTGTAAGAAAAAGCTCTGCCCCCAGCTGTAGTTTTCATAATACGCGGTACTGACAAGCAGCCTGCATCCTTTGACCGAAGTAGGCGTGGCGGATCGTAAGACACTAGCAGTTCGCTCAGATACTGCAGCGCGAGACCATTTAATGCTTTATATGTCAAGAGTAGTATTTTAAAATCAATGCAAAATTTCACAGGGAGTCAATGCAGTGAAGATAGGATAGGGGTGATGTGCTCATATCTTCTGGTTCTAGTGAGGACTCTCGCTGCTGCATTCTGGACTAGCTGAAGCTTGTTTATGCACCTAACTGAACAACCAGACAGTAAGGCATTACAATAGTCCAACCTAGAAGTGATAAAAGCATGAACTAGTTTTTCTGCATCGTTTAGCGACAATATATTTCTTATTTTGGCAATATTTCTGAGGTGAAAGAATGCTATCCTGGTGATATTATCTACATGAGCTTCAAATGAAAGGCTGGAATCTATAATCACGCCGAGGTCTTTTACTGTTGCACTTGATGGAACAGAAAGACCATCTAAAGTTACGGTGTGATCTAAGATTTTACTTCTAGCTGTATGCGGTCCTATGACTAGAACTTCTGTCTTATCCGGATTAAGCAGAAGGAAGTTAATTTGCATCCAATTTCTTATGTCCTGAACACATTGCTCAACTTTAGTAAGATGGTTTTTCTCATCAGGTTTTGTTGAGACGTATAGCTGTGTGTCGTCAGCATAACAATGAAAACTAATACCATGCTTACGCATTATGTTGCCCAGAGGAAGCATGTAAAGGGAAAAAAGCAGTGGGCCTAAAACTGAACCCTGCGGAACGCCAAACTCCACTAGAGAACATGCAGAATACATTCGTTCATTCATTCATTTTCTATACCGCTTAATCCTTTGTTCAGGGTCGCGGGGGGCCTGGAGCATATCCCAGGAGACTTCGGGCACTAGGCCGGGTACACCCTGGACAGGGTGCCAATCCATCGCAGGGCACACACACATACACACACTCTCAGTCCCACATGCAGAATAATCACCATTTAAGTCTACATACTGATAACGATCGGTCAAATAGGATCTGAGCCAGGAGAGGGCTGTTCCCTTAATTCCTACTACATTTTCTAATCTGTGAAGAAGAATAGCATGATCAATAGTGTCAAAAGCTGCACTGAGGTCGAGTAATACAAGCATAGTTACACAACCCTGATCAGAGGCCAATAGGAGGTCATTTACTACTTTAACGAGTGCTGTTTCTGTGCTGTGATGAGGCCTAAATCCTGACTGATACAGTTCATGTATGCCATTTCTATGTAGATATGAGCATAGCTGCTCTGCTACTATCTTTTCCAGAATCTTAGAGATAAAGGGGAGGTTTGATATTGGCCTGTAATTGGACAGCTGACTAAATAGAGTGCACCTGTGTACAGCTGCTCTATGACGGCCTCAGAGGTTGTCTAAGAGAATATTGGGAGCAACAACACTATGAACTCCAAAGAACCCACCAGACAACAGGTCAGGGATAAAGTTATTGAGAAATTTAAAGCAGGCTTAGGCTACAAAAAGATTTCCAAAGCCTTGAACATCCCACGGAGCCACTGTTCAAGCGATCATCCAGAAATGGAAGGAGTACGGCACAACTGTAAACCTACCAAGACGAGGCCGTCCACCTAAACTCACAGGCCGAACAAGGAGAACGCTGATCAGAAATGCAGCCAAGAGGCCCATGGTGACTCTGGACGAGCTGCAGAGATGTACAGCTCAGGTGGGGGAATCTGTCCATAGGACAACTATTAGTCGTGCACTGCACAAAGTTGGCCTTTATGGAAGAGCGGCAAGAAGAAAGCCATTGTTAACAGAAAACCATAAGAAGTCCCGTTTGCACAGCAAACATGTGGAAGAAGGTGCTCTAGTCAGATGAGACCAAAATGGAACTTTTGGTCCAAAATGCAAAACGTTATGTGTGGCAGAAAACTAACACTGCACATCACTCTGAACACACCATCCCCACTGTCAAATATGTTGGTGGCAGCATCATGCTCTGGGGGTGCTTCTCTTCAGCAGGGACAGGGAAGCTGGTCAGAGTTGATGGGAAGATGGATGGAGCCAAATACAGGGCAATCTTGGAAGAAAACCTCTTGGAGTCTGCAAAAGACTTGAGACTGGGGCGGAGGTTCACCTTCCAGCAGGACAACGACCCTAAACATAAAGCCAGGGCAACAATGGAACGGTTTAAAACAAAACATATCCATGTGTTAGAATGGCCCAGTCAAAGTCCAGATCTAAATCCAATCGAGAATCTGTGGCAAGATCTGAAAACTGCTGTTCACAAACGCTGACTTATTGCACTGCACAGGACATGTATAGCATATGGTAAACGGGTCACTGTTGTAGTACTACAAGTACTAGCTGGAAAGCCATAATTATAAGGGCTATAATAATTATAAGATTTGCATTTTGCTATTAACATTACATTAGTGCTACTACTAACCTGCGGAAAGGCTGCGGTCATCATAATCGGTGACTCCTTTTTGCTACAGTTGGTATGACTGGGACTCGGGTCGTCCACACCGATAGCGCCAGCTGTTGTCCATAAGCTTTCAAACACGGATCCTCCCACTGCTTTTAACTTTCTTCCGTGTATTTATTCTGCTTTTAACTTTATTCCGTGTATTTATTCTGCTTTTAACTTTATTCCGTGTATTTATTCTGCTTTTAACTTTATTCCGTGTATTTATTCTGATTTTAACTTTATTCCGTGTATTTATTCTGCTTTTAACTTTATTCCGTGTATTTATTCTGCTTTTAACTTTATTCCGTCTGCCCTCGAATGTTTCATTAGATTTGACGTGTTTCCGCCTTTACACACAACTGCTGTAAAACATTTGCTGCACGTCGCGGTGCCGGAATCCTTTCTTGTGAAATACAGCCACACTTTCGACAGTTTAGTTGTAGGCATTTTAACGAAAGTTGTTTCATTTAGCATGCTAAGCTATCGGTAGACCGCCTGCTGCCATCAGAGCGAGTGTAACGTTAGTTGCTGCATTCACGCGCATGTCGGATGGTCTCTCATTTCCGGAGAAAAATATATGAAACTAGAGAACAAATATTTCAATCGACAGTTCAGGCATTTAAGTGGGGCAAATGAGGCACCGAAATTCGCGTTCTGTTTCGGTCCGGTACATACCGGTTCTATAGGTATCGGTGCCGTATTAGCACCGGTTTTTTCGGTACCCAACCCTACCACAGGGTGAGATCGTGCGTGGAGCCCCAGATCGAGGGAGATTATCAGTGGTCTTGTATGTCTTCCAATTTCTAATAATTGCTTCACACCTACTGCAGATTCATTCTCCCAGTCTGGTGCAGGTCTACAGTTTAGTTTCTGGTGTCCTTTGACAGCTCTTTGGTCTTGGCCATAGTGGAGTTTGGAGTGTGACTGTTTGAGGTTGTGGACACTACGGCTGGTCCGAACACCTTTTTTTGAGCTTTGAGTATTCGGTAGTGATCAACATTGAATATTCGAAGCTTCGGTGGGAGGGGCTGAATATATTCTTATCTCTAATAAAGGCAGGAATCTCTGTGTGTGTGTGTGTGTGTGTGTGTGTCTGTTGCATTTTTATGTTGAGAACCGTTCATCGAACGCAAGGGAGTGCATTTTTCCCCCCGGCATTTTTGTGTAATATGGATACAGGCAAGTTGTCATGAACTAACCTGAGTAGACCAGAAGACGTAGCTTTAGCGGTTAGCCCTTTGTAGCGTGGAGGGTAAACCCAAACGCGGAGTAACACGAGTAGGCAGGATAACCACGCCATTGTTTTAAGGACTCTCAAATGGGGTGCAACTGATAAACACAATTTCACCTGCGTCCTATTAACACACACTCGGCGAAAGCGTCCGAAGCGACATGGCCAAACTCAATGACTGAGCGATATGCCGCGCCATCTTGTCTCCTTTTATGCTTCCTGGTTCCGAGCGCGACCGAGTGTGCATGACACAAGTTTGCCACAAGGGCTAGCGCGAATGACAACAGTTTCGCAGGGATCGATGTCACGGGTTAAATTTGTTTTTCTTTTTCCGAATATTCGAATCTCAAAATGAAAAATCAAATGCCATCTCTCCAAACGAATATTCGAATATTCTAGTCCAGCCCTAGTGGACACGTGTCTTTTATACTGATAACAGATGTTATTAATACAGGTAACAGAGGATCCTCTTAAAGAAGAAGTTACAGGTCTGTGAGAGACAGAAATACTGATTTTACAGAGGAATTTACCAATTAATTCATAAAAAAATCCTACAATGTGATTTTCTGGATTTTCTTTTCTTATTTTGTCTCCCATAGTTGAGGTTCACTGATGATGAACATTACAGGAGACGAGTCTCATCTTAATAAGTGGCAGAACTTGAACAATTGGTGGCTGAATAAATACTTTTTTGCCCCACTGTAATCTTTGCGCGTGTGTGCACTTGTGAGCGTGTGTGTGTGTGTGTGTTCATCTGCGCTCTTCATTCCCTGATTGTGAGACTGTAGTTGATGTTGAAGCCCAGCTGAGGTTCAAGAGCCTGAACTTATAGCAGCATCAGGAACACTGAGTGATGTCACAGTAATATTCAATACACTTCTGTGTGTGTGTGTGCAGAGGCGTTCTGCTGGAAGAAGGTGGAGCCGAAGGGGAAGTTCCCATGTCCCCGCAGACGGCAGTGCTGTTGCATTGTGGGAGATCGGATCATCCTGTTTGGAGGGACCAGGTACACACACACACACACACACACATATACACGCAAACGCACACACACAGACATATACACGCAAACACACACCTTCGCACGCACATGTGCAGTGCTCCGCGAGATATCTCTGGAAGGTCTGTTTTTTTTATTGAGGAGTAACACCTGCGTCTGCGTGTGCGTGTGTGTGTGCGTGCGTGTGTGCGTGCGTGTGTGTGTGCGTGTGTGTGTGCGTGTGTGCGTGCGTGTGTGTGTGCGTGTGTGTCTGTGTGTGCATGTGTGTGTGCGTGTCTGTCTGTGTGTGCGTGTGTGTGTGCGTGTGAGTCTGTCTGTGCGTGTGTGTGTGTGTGTGCGCGTGCGTGTCTGTGTGTGTGTGTGTTTGATC
>CM060125.1:32275426-32285426 GCA_030522415.1 Channallabes apus | reverse complement strand
TTATTTAATTTGGGTCTCTGTCTCTCTCTCTCTCTCCTTTCTCCTCCTCAAATGTTATTTTCATGTCTTTCCTTCTCTTCTCCCCTTTTGCAATATATTTCTTTAGCTTTCATTCTTTCTCCCTTTTTTTTTTTTTTTTTTTTACTTATTTTTAAAATAGTTTAGTCTTCCTTCATCAAATGAGATTTAGTGGGTGAGAAAACAGGAATATTGGGGTGTTGAATTAAGAATAATATGAAAATAATGTTAATTAAAAATATTTAAAATAATTCTTCTTACTGTGTGCTGGAGGCAATAATGTCGGCCAAGACAAAATCTGGCCTTTCAAGCTTTGGCTTCAACAAACTTTGTTCTTACTGACTTCATATCCACGAGGGACTAAAACGCTTCACCACAACTCGCGTGGCGTAGAGACGTTTAATGCTGTTTCAGAAAGTCGATTTGAATTCTTTTTAAATGTTAGACGTAAGTGCTGGATAAAACTACTTAGTTAGGCTTAAGTCATGGAGCCCTGGCAGTTCGGGACTCTAGGCGCTCGCCTACTTTTGCCTAATGGTAACGCCACCTGTGTGTGTGTGTGTGTGTGTGTGTGTGTGTGTGTGTGTGTGTGTGTGTGTGTGTGTGTGTGTGTGTGTGTGTGTTGGTGTTCACCATCGGCTCCACAAGTTCAGACAGGTCCTCACCTCAGGTGACTTCAGGAGTTCAGCAGGAGAAGAGCAGTGGAGAGAACACACACCCCCGCATACAGTGTGTGAAAAAGTATTTGCTCCTCATAGTATTTATTTTTTGCATATTTGTCACTAAAATGATTGAGATCATTAAACATCATTAAACTGCAGCTTTTAAATGATGATTTCACTCATTAATGCACAATCTGATCATTTCATTCATATTTTCTCTCACATTTCAAATTAATTTATATAATTTCTGTCGAATGTGAGAAGCTGCTGTGCGACACTGACTGCTGTTAAAGGCTCCGTACAAATGAAATGAAATTGAATATATAGGGGTAGAAAGCTGTCTAACCCTGGACCTACCTGACCCTGTGTGAGGAAGTTATTTCTAAGGTTTTGGGACTCCAGTGAACCGCAGTGAGAGCGGTTACTAATTACTAATATAATAACAATAATAATAATAATAAACAAATATGGAGGGAAAATCAGGAAGGGGCAAATACTTTTTCACAGAACTGTAGCTCCAGAGTTCCAGGTGTCGCTTTTTTCGAGCCTCACCTGGCAGGTAAACTGGGGGAAGGGGGGGTGGGGGGGGTTGTTGGAGGGGTCAGGGGGTTGTGAGGTCGGACCACTACAGTCCAGTACAGAATCCACTCGGCGGGTGTGTGTTTGTTTATTCTCACTCACCTTTAACATTTTAACACACTGTGTCTCTTCTCTCTCCATCTCAGCGCTGATGGTGTTTTTCTAAAGCCTTTTAACCTGTGTGTGTGTGTGTGTGTGTAATGAGTTCACCAGCTGTCCCTTGGGGAAACACACTCTCACACTCGTGCTCTTAGCCACTCTTAACCTCTTTACACACTCACATGTTTATTTAGGAAAGATTAGGAGCGTAAAATCCCTACAACCAGAGAGACAGACAGACGGATGGAAAGATTGTGTGTGTGTGTGTGTGTGTGTGTGTGTGTGTGTGTGTGTGTGTGTGTGTAAGCGATGGAGAGAGAGAGAGAGAGAGAGAGAGAGAATGAGATGGTCATGGGGTGGCAGGAAATGCCAGGTTGCAGTTTTTCACTGTCCATCTCTGGAGGATCAGGAGGACGTGTCTCTCCACACGGGACGTTCAGGTGTGTGTGTGTGTGTGTGTATTCAGTCACTTTGTCCTGTTTATCCACACACGTCTCCATAACTCCACTTCATCGCTCCTCCCTGTTCCTGCTGCATCAGATTTAAATCTCAGATCCTCACCTGTAAACCCAGGAGCAGACCTGCAGCGTTACCACACACACACCCCACTCCACACACACACACACACACACACACACACACACACACGCGCCCCACTCCACACACTCACACACACACACACACACACACACACACGCGCCCCACTCCACACACACACACACACACACACACACACGCGCCCCACTCCACACACACACACGCACACACACACACACACACACACACGCCCCACTCCACACACACACACACACACACGCGCCCCACTCCACACACACACACACACACACACACGCGCCCCACTCCACACACACACACACACACACACACGCGCCCCACTCCACACACTCACACACACACACACACACACGCGCCCCACTCCACACACTCACACACACACACACACGCGCCCCACTCCACACACACACACACACACACACGCGCCCCACTCCACACACACACACGCACACACACACACACACACACACACGCGCCCCACTCCACACACACACACACACACGCGCCCCACTCCACACACACACACACACACACACACACGCGCCCCACTCCACACACACACACACACACACACGCGCCCCACTCCACACACACACACACACACACGCGCCCCACTCCACACACACACACACACACACGCGCCCCACTCCACACACACACACACACACACGCGCCCCACTCCACACACACACACACACACACACGCGCCCCACTCCACACACACACACACACACACACGCGCCCCACTCCACACACTCACACACACACACACACACACACACACACACACACACACGCGCCCCACTCCACACACACACACACACACACACACACACGCGCCCCACTCCACACACACACACACACACACACACACACGCCCCACTCCACACACACACACACACACACACACACACACGCACGCACACACACACACACACACACGCCCCACTCCACACACACACACACACACACACGCCCCACTCCACACACACACACACTCACACACACACACACACACGCGCCCCACTCCACACACACACGCGCCCCACTCCACACACACACACGCACACACACACACACACACACACACACACACACACACACGCCCCACTCCACACACACACACACACGCCCCACTCCACACACACACACACACACACACACACACACACACACGCCCCACTCCACACACACACACACACACACACACACACATGCCCCACTCCACACACACACACACACACACACACACACACATGCCCCACTCCACACACACACACACACGCCCCACTCCACACACACACACACACACACACACACACACACACGCCCCACTCCACACACACACACACACACACACGCCCCACTCCACACACACACACACACACACGCCCCACTCCACACACACACACACACACACACACACACACGCCCCACTCCACACACACACACACACACACACACACATGCCCCACTCCACACACACACACGCGCCCCACTCCACACACACACACACACACACACACACACACACACGCCCCGCTCCCTCTGTCTCTAAGGGAACATGGAGGTTCTGCATCGGTTCTCTCCTCTTGTTCTTTTGAGTTGTTTTGTTCGAGTTCGACACCGGAGGTGAAACTTGTAACTCGTAATTCCCGTCTACATCCGACCGGCTGTGGCTGCTGTACTGTAACTTCACTGAACACTTCATAGAACAAAACAGTGATGTGTATAGTGTAACACCTTTCAGCCTGAACAGATACAGACTACCAGTCAAAAGTTTGTACACCCCTTCATGCTCGTTCCTGATGTTTATTTCTTTCTACACTGTAAATCAATACTGAAGGTGTTTATTATCCAAAATCCACAATAATCTCCTTTGAACAGTTGATATTGAGATGTTTATCTGCTACTTCTGCTCTGTGAAGCTTCATAACGGCTCTAATCTGAGGTGCTGCTTGTTAATTGGTGAGTTCTGAGGCTGGTGACTCTAAATGAACGTCTCCTCTGCAGCAGAGCTCAGTTTTGGTCTTGTTCTCCTGTGAAGATTGAGCTGGTGGAGCTAAACAGAGAGAGTAAACTCTCAGCACTCACTTCGGGACCAGGATTTACCAACTCAACCAATTCAACAGCATTCTCATATTGTGTACAAAATTGTGCCGCAGTACCAGGACTGATTTTACGTGAGAGAGATGCCAGAATGCAGGATTTAACGGGACAGGAAATGTGAATACCGAACTTAACAGGGTTACGATCAGAGAAATAAACATCACATATCTGAACATCATATAATGGCAAACCGTGTGATAAAATTAGATCTAGGGCTACACACCCATCGAACAAGATTAAAAGATTCAATGAGATTTAAAAAGTCACTAACCAGAGGTTTAGATGGACAGCATACGTGAATATTAAAATCTCCAGTAATTAAAATGCGATCAAACTTCGGCATAAACACAGCTAAAAGATCGGAAAACTCCTGAATAAAATCGTTGTTATAAGTAGCTGGTGATGAGCGCTAGTCCTGAGCCTTACCGATAGGCCTCCCCGTTTCCCCCGGCGCCTACTGCGTTTAACTCGGGGTAGGGCGCAAACAGAGCGGCTAAAAAGTTTGCTAATGCTAATTGCTTTATGTTTGCTAAAAAGGGCGGTAAAGAATGTTGTTTACCGCCCAGATCTTGCTTATGTTGTCCGACAACAGTAGAGCGTATTATAGGAAGTGTTGCTCGATCGTACGCCAGAAAAGACGAGACATTGTTAATAAAAGAAGATGTAAACAATAAAACAATAAATAAAAATACAGAGACCAGACGGCAAGCCACACACACCGGCGCCATCTGTCTGGGATGCAACAGCAGACGATTTTAGGCTGAAACCAAGGTTTCATCCTGGAACTCGATGGGTTTTACAAATGCACTCGATTATAATAATGTTCTCGTGAGAATCGTTCCAGAACAGCTGACCTTCAGGTCTTATAATAACAACTGACTGTTACTTTTTTGGGGAAAAAAAAAAAAGTATTTTTTCAAAAAAATTTTAAATTTACACAAAACAAACAAAACTTTGGTCCATATCACCCAGTCCTACTACTGATTAACACCTGTGTGTGTGTGTGTGTGTGTGTTCACAGCAGGGGAAAGTTGTTTTAACACCAGTGTTGAAGTTTGAACTGATAAATAATCAGTAAAGAGACGAGCGATTGCGAGTTTCACCGCGGCTCAGAAACACAACCGCTTTCTCCTGTAGCTGAGTAACACACCCGCTGTGTGTGTTTCTGTGTGTGTGTTTATTGTATCATTAATGCATGTTTGTTGTGTTGTGTGTGTGTTTGCAGCCCGTGTGCAGAACAGGGAATGGGTGATGAGTTTAACCTGATGGATCACTCGGATCTCTACATTCTTGACTTCTGTAAGTGCACACCATACACACACACACACACACACACTCTCTCCCTCTCTTTTTGTCAATGTAAATATTATAATGTTACATAAAATACAGGGGTTGGACAATGAAACTGAACCACTGGCCACTGGTTTAGTGTTGGAGGTTTCATGGCTAAATCTGAGCAGCCTGGTGGCGAATCTTCATTGATTCCATCAGTAAGAGCAGAGTGTGAAGGTTTAATTATCAGAGTAATAGCACCGTTTTGCTTAAGATATTGCAATGCACACAACATTAAGGGTGACATAACAGAGTTCAAATTGTTGGCGCGCGTCTCTCTGGCGCATCTGTGACCAAGACAGCAAGTCTTTGTGATGTATCAAGCCGCGGTATCCAGGGTAACGTCAGCATACCACCAAGAAGGACGAACCACATCCAACAGGAGTAACTGTGGACCCAGGAGGAAGCTGTCTGAAAGGGATGTCCGGGTGATAACCCAGATCCAAAAAACATAAAACCAGCTGCCCAAATCACTGCAGAATTAAATGTGAACCTCAACTCTCCTGTTTCCACCAAAACTGTTCCTCAGGAGCTCTACAGGGTTAATGTACACGGCTGGGCTGTAAAAATAAGTCTTTAAGCTCGATTTTAAAAAGTCCAATGATGTAGCAGCTCTGATGTGCAATAGTAAACTGTTCCAGAGTTTTGGGGCAACTACTGAAAAAGCTCGATCACCCTTCGTTTTACAACGTGAACGAGGGACGGATAATAGTAATTGATCATTAGATCTTAAAGACCTAGAAGCTGCGTAGGGTGTAATAAAGTTACAGTCTGGAGCAGAATTTTGCAGTGCCTTATATGCAAAAAGAAGAATCTTAAAATCAACTCTAAATTTTACAGGAAGACAGTGCAATGAAGCAAGAACTGGGGTGTTGTGATCCCTTTTCTTAGCACCTGTTAAGAATCTGGCTGCCGCATTTTGAACCATCTGTAACCGAGAGAGTGTAGACTGAGGTAGGCCAACGTACAGAGAGTTACAGTAATCCAGACGAGAAGAAATTAACGCATGAATTACAATTTCAATGTCTTTAATGGATAAAAAGTGTTTCACCTTAGCCAATGATCTGAGATGATAAAAGCTACTCTTTACAACGGTATTTATATGCTTGTCAAAGTGGAGAAAAGGATCAAAATGGACGCCAAGATTCTTTACATAGTCGTGTAGGTTGTTACTTAGAGAACCTAACTGTGTTTTGATAGAGTTATTAATAACAGCAGGGCCCAATAGCAACACCTCGGTTTTATTTTCATTAAATTGCAAAGAGTTTTTTGCCATCCAGGTTTTGACTTCACTAAGACATGACAAAAGATGATCAGATGAAAAGACATTTCTTTATTTGAGTGGAAAATATAATTGGAGGTCATCAGCGTAAAAATGGTAATTAATATTATGTTTCCCCGAAGAGTTGAACCCAAAGGAAGCATATAAATGGAGAACAAAAGAGGCCCAAGAATGGGTCCCTGTGGAACACCACACTGGATAGGTGCAACGGGAGAAGTAAAAGATCCAATATTTACAAAAAAAGTTCTCCCCTTTAGGTATGAGGCAAACCAATCTAAGGCTAAACCCTGCACGCCGACAACACACTCAAGTCGATTCAGAAGAATATTAAACCCTGTGTGAATGATTCAAGATTCAAAGAACTTTATTAATCCCAGAGGGAAATTGCTTCCCTCTGGGGAATGTGGTGGTGGTGAGGGAACTGAACTGACTGAGACTCAGACAGCTGTGTGTGTGTGTGTGTGTGTGTGTGTGTGTGTGTGTGTGTGTGTGTGTGTGTGTGTGTGTGTGTGTGAGAGAGAGAGAGAGACACTATCACATTTAAAGTGATGCTGGTTTTTATTTCATAGTTTTTGGATCAGATTTTTTTTTCATTTTTATATTTTAGGTCCAAATTTGAAGACTTTATGCAAATTAGCTGTGATTCAGTACAGTCTGGAACAATCAGGACTGCCACATGACATCAGGTGGGAAACACAGACACACACCTATCTCCATACAGACTCGCACACTACGTGCTCCACAAATGTGTGTGTGTTTGGGGGGGAGGGGGGGAGTGGTACAGGGTGATTGGGGAAGGTACAAGGTGATCATCACTAGTGTGAGACACACTCCCCGTCTGTGTGTGTGTGTGTGTGTGTGTGTGTGTGTGTGTGTGTGTGAGGGAGAGCTAGAGATAACAATCTGAACCTCAACCCTTGACCTTTCATCAGGTCAGAGATCAGATCAGATTGCATGCATGTGCACAGACACACACACATTGAAAATGATGTTTATGATGATGTGATACGATGGTGATGATGGTAGTGACTGTTGTAAAGCCGGAGGTGATGTGACGATGCAGAGAGAAATGAAGAAATGACGATCACCTACAGACACTGAAACAACTACAAGAGATCACCAAGTCTTACACCAAACAACATTACCCACAATGCACCTAAACATTAACCCTTCACTCTCTCACACTGCTGCACCACAATGTCTCTGCACGTCTTTTACACATACTGTGTCTGTGTGTGTACTGTATGTGTGTGTGTATCACTGTGTGTGTGTGTGTGTGTGTATCAAAATGTGTCTGTGTGTGTACTGTGTGTGTATCTCTGTGTATGTATCAAAATGTGTCTGTGTCTGTCAGAATGTGTGTGATATTGATGATTACAGTTGTTGTTGTTGTTGTTGTTTACGGTGTGTACTGTATCAGTTTAAACCTGATAACCGACTGTTCTCTCATTCCGTGTACATTGTGTTTCCTGTAGGTGGGAACTGGCTGCTATGACGACCAACAGCACCATCAGCCGGCCCATCTTCTCATCTCATGGATAAACACACACACACACACACACACACACACACACACACACACACACGAGTGAGAGAGAGAGTGTTAGAGGATGAAATAGTTTTTTGACGCTGAAAATTAAACCACTTTATTCATGCTGCGTGTTAATCTGTTTATTTATCATGTGTGAATGTGGCTAGTAATTTGTGTTTGTTTGTGTGAGTTGGTGTGTGTATGTTTGTGTACAATAATGCGCATGTTGTTAATGAGTGTGTGTGTGTGTGTGTGTGTGTGTGTACTTTTGTGTTTTAATTAGAAGGCAGTGTCCCTGAAGGCAGCATGTTGTTGCAGCACTGCTGCACTTTTGATGGATCGAGGAACCCTGTGAGGAACCTGCTGATCGGTCCTGCTCTGAGGTCATGTGATGTTCTCTCTCTAAGCAATCCCATAATAACCAAGCTCAGTGCTAACAGGGTTCATCGCAATAGTTTCACTTCTGGATATAATTGTTGTGGTTATTATTAATGTAGATCTGTTCATTCAGCCTCCTTTAATGCATGGGTTAGTCCTGGGTTAGTCCTGGGTTAGTCCTGGGTTAGTCCTGGTTAGTGTGTGTGTGTGTGTGTGTGTGTGTGACTGACTGAAGTGCAGTTCACGGTGATTAGCGGTGAAGTCCTGATGCTAGTTACAGACAGTGGTGTCAAAAGTATTCACATTCATTACTTGAGTAGAAGTATAGATACTAGGGTTCAAAAATACTTCTTTAGAAGTTGAAGTATCAACCCAAGCTTTTTACTTAAGTAAAAGTTTAAAAGTATTGGTTTCAAAACTACTTAAAGTTTAAAAGTAAAAGTACCGTGAGGGGCGACAAAAGCATTAAGGTCTCGCTTTCTTATCATGCGACCGGAGGGGTTGCGCGTTCTGATCATAAAAATAGAGTAACGACGCTATTTTTTTAAATGTAAGGAGTAGAAAGTAGAGATAATTGCTTAAAAATGTAAGGAGTAGAAGTAAAAAGTCGGCTGAAAAATAATTACTCCAGTAAAGTATAGATACCCAAAATTTCTACTTAAGTAAGGTAACGAAGTATTTGTACTTTGTTACTTGACACCTCTGGTTACAGAGCCATGTTTCAGTCAAGTACAAACCTCAGGAGGGAATAAAACATTAAATGCGAAACCCTGAAGATTCCGATCAGTTGATCAGTGAGAGAGGAAGCGAATCAAGCAGCAGTTAATTTGTTTTAAAAGCTAAGGCACGTGTGTCTGAGACGTGAACGAGCGCTAATGCTACAGAAAGCGATGCAGGCAAAATCAGAAGGTGTAAAACATGAAGCTAAACACTCGTAGTAAAATACTGTGAAATATGACGATGGTTAGTTTTCATTTTAATGAGTGATGTAATATTTAGATTACAATCCTGGTCATGAATATTAATCAAATAGAATAAGTAAGTATTGAGTCATGAGGATTATGGGATTGTTTTTGCTGAGAATAATGCACTGACGTAGATACAGGGTCCTTAATACACACGTAAACATTGACTTTATATCTGCATCAGCGTGCTGCCCTGGCGGGGGCGCTGCCGAGGAGACGCCAAGCTGCGGCGACGCCCTTCTGATTATTAGCACACGACTAACAGACACAAAGAAATAGTTTGTCTTAATTTTTATTGATTCAATGTATGTAAATAAAAGTTTCTGTAAACAGCTGAGTGTGTGACATTAATGTGTGTGCGTGTGTGTGTGTGTGTGTGTGTGTGTGTGTGTGTGTGTGTGTGTGAAAAAGAGACAGAATCCACCTGTTGAACCATTTTCCTGCAACCTTAAACTTCAACCCTTAAATG
>CM060125.1:32150426-32270426 GCA_030522415.1 Channallabes apus | reverse complement strand
ACCAGACAGTAAGGCATTACAATAGTCCAACCTAGAAGTGATAAAAGCATGAACTAGTTTTTCTGCATCGTTTAGCGACAATATATTTCTTATTTTGGCGATATTTCTGAGGTGAAAGAATGCTATCCTGGTGATATTATCTACATGAGCTTCAAATGAAAGGCTGGAATCTATAATCACGCCGAGGTCTTTTACTGTTGCACTTGATGGAACAGAAAGGCCATCTAAAGTTATGGTGTGATCTAAGATTTTACTTCTAGCTGTATGCGGTCCTATGACTAGAACTTCTGTCTTATCCGGATTAAGCAGAAGGAAGTTAATTAGCATCCAATAAACACGTCATCACTCAGGACTTGAGTCATAGTGTGTGTGTGTGTGTGTGTAGGTCTACTAAAGGAGCCTCTAAAGCTCGCCGTGATCTGATTAATGCGGAGATTCAGACTCTGCGCGCGCTGTTGCCGATCAGCCCCGACGAGCGCGAGCGTCTCTCCTACCTGCACGCGATGTCCGTCATCTGCACCTTCATCCGGAAGTCCGTCCTGCTCGCGCGTGAGTTACTCTCACCTGATCAGTAATAATAAGAAGAAGAAGCATGATGATGATGATGACTGTGTGTGTGTTAGCAGGCGGTGCTGATGATGTTCCTCCTCCTCTTCCTCTGTATGAAGATGTCCTGCACGCGCTGCCCGGGTTCCTGGTGCTGATGACGCGTGAGGGCAGATTACTGTACGTCTCAGAGAGTGTGTCTCAGCACCTCGGCCTGTCCATGGTGAGGGACACACACGCACACACACACTGTGGTCACCTGACCAGTGGCAGAGTATAATAACCTTTAAACCCCAAAAACCTCAAACATTAAATGTGTGTGTGTGTGATATTGGTCAGGTGGAGGTTCTTCAGGGAGACACATTTTACAGCATGATCTCCAACAGTGACTCAGAGAAGGTCAGGTTTCACCTGCAAGACGAGAACTTCAACACAGGTAACACACACACACACACACACACACACATTTTGCATAATAATAATAATAATTCTCTCTCTCTCTCTCTCTCCCTGTAGATCGGACCTGTGTGTGTGTTTTCAGGACCAGTAGACAGTGCTGCCCCCTGCTGGTCAGATTGCGTGTGTTTGACCCTCAGCAGGGCCTCGTTGTCACTCTGTGTTCTCCGTTAGTGAGAGGGAGGGACAACTTTACCACCACGCACACACTGGATATGAGATACACACACAACAGGTAATACACACACACACACACACACACACACACACACACACACACACACACGTTGACTAATGACTAAAATACACAGTTTGTACTAACAGAGTTAATAGAAATACTGTGTGTGTGTGCAGTGTAGTGTTACATTTGGGGTATGAGGCAGAGGAGCTGATTGGTCGATCCTGGTACAGCATCATCCACCCTGACGACCTGTTACTGAGCGCTCAAGGACATAAACAACTGAGTAAGTCTCTCACACACACACACACACACACACACACACACACACACTGAGCCTGTTATTGATAAATGAGACACAACTTGTAACACCTAGTGTTGATATGCACTGTGTGTATGTGTGTGTGTGTGTGTGTGTACAGTGCACCGTGAGCAGGTCGACATGGTGCTGCGAGTGCAGGATAAACAGCTGAACTGGGTTTGGCTTTACATTATCGCCACAAGACACACACAGAGTCACATGATCACCTGCACCAATTACATCATCAGGTAATTATACCTCATAGCACAGCTAACATGCTACAGCTAACACACTGATGTGTGATGTGGGGAAGAAGGTAAAAACCTTTGTTGTGTTTTGTAGTGACGTCCTGGCGGAGGATCTTAGACACACTCTCAGTGCTGCGTCGTTCGTTTCTTCTCCATCCATCAGCTCCCCCGTATCCCAGAATTCCCGGCACTCCCCCAATCGGCCAACAGAGAGCAGCACTGAGAGCGGTAGAAGGAAAAACAGACGAGTGTCTATAGCGGAGTCTTCCTCTCCTCCCTACAGCCCTGACGCCTCCCTCTCTCCTCCTGCACAGGAAGTTGGAAACATAGACTTCCTGTTCAGCTCTTCAGCATTCTTCCCATTTTACCCCCCTCAGAACGTCCAGTGGCCCAGCCTTGACTCCACCCCTCTGACTCCACCCACAATCTGTTACCCCGATGAGATTAGAGTTCCAGACGATCACGCAGAACTTTCCGGCAGCTTGTCTGACAGCTTCCTGTACCTCGAGCACTACAACGCGTTTCCTCCATCAGTGACAGGAAGTGGTAGAACATTTCATGCCCCAGAGGATCATGGGTGGTCAGTGCTGACTCCGCCTCCCCCTGAGTTACAGTACAGTGAGATGGAGCAGGCTGAGATCAGCGTTCTCGCTCAGCAGATCTCCTCTCTGGCCAGCAGCTTTGATTCATACTGTAATAAAAGCTCCGCCCATAGACATGGCTCGCTGTGCTGTGACCCTGAGGCCTTCCTGTTGGACGAGGAATTGATTGACAGTGTAATGCAGGTTCCCAGAACTACGCTGGAGGTTCAGGCTCTCGAGGCTCTACTGGATTTAGAACGGAGTTCAGAGGAACAAAAATACGAGTTCAGCCTTTATCCACATGCACAGCAAGGTAACACACACACACACACACACACACACACACACATTAGCAATATGTTTGCATGTTAATGTATAAGATCCCTCTGATTGTAGTGAGATGATAATAATAATAATAATAATAGTCGTCTGTGTGTTTCAGAAAATTTTACGGAATCTCTGTATTGAAATGGAATATGGATGTGACTCCACCCCTCTGACTGTGACTCCACCCCTCTGACTGTGACTCCACCCCCTGTGGCCTGGGACTGTAACGCTACCTCTGACCTCATCACCTGTTTACTCCAATCACACACTTTATATTTAAATATTATAATCGCTTTGGCAGCTGAATTTATTTTACTTAAAGACATAATTTTGTGTTTGTGTGTGTTTGTGTGTGTGTGTGTGTGTGTGTGAGCGAATGATTTTTTTTTTTTACATATTGTTTTATACTATTTTATTATATTGTAAATTGACACTTGGTTTTATTTTTATAATAATAATAATAATAAAAAACTTAAAGCAAAACCCAGTCTTATTTGAGCTGACTAAAAAAACAATAACAAACAACCACAACAATAATAATATTGTGTTTTAATAATATTAACAATAGCAAGTCAAGAGGTTGAGGGAGGGGAGAGAGAGAGAGACACAGCAGGACGTCCCAGAGCAGATTGGTTTGAAATTCTTGATTTCGTGTCTCATCTGAAAGGCCTCATAAATTATAATTTATTATTACTTTTAATTGTGTAAAGCTGCTTTGCGACAATAATAACATAAAAGCGCTATACAAATAAAATGTAATTGAATTCTCAACACTTTGTAAAAGGTAAATAAACTCTTTGACCCCTAGATGGCAAGCTGTGTGTGTGTGTGTGTGTGTGTGTGTGTGTGTGTGTGTCAGGGTTTAACTGTTCTGCTGACTGGTCATGTGACTAGTGGATTTCCGGAGCCATTCAGACTTTTTACTCGCCACAATTTTGTTACCAGAAAACGGCAGTTTTTACTTCCCCATGATACGTTAATGTTTGTTAGATCTAGATTTACTTATAAATGACATCATACACTGTATCACTATAGTAGTAGTCAAGTATTCAGTACTGTTAAGATCCCAATATAAAAACATGTAAACATGAACAGTATATTCTGCTTATTGAACTTAAATTCAAGCCTCTTACCACATGACATTGAAAAATAACAGATTCAATACAACTGAACTCATTCTGATATTAACAATAAAGCAACTCAGAACATTTATCATGTTAGTGTGTTGTGTACTATTATCAGGTATTATTATTCATTATGTATTATTATATCAGAATTCTGAGTTAGGACAATGGACCCTTGTAGTGTTGACTCTTTATAGTGAAGGTCATTCAATCAATCGATGAATCATTCAACATGAGATTTTAATAGTGATTACTTTTTTATATATAATCAGTAAATAACCTGCGAAAGGGGCAAAACATTCTCATCCTGTTGAGAAGCAATAGCCCTTTAAGGAAATGATGCACACACACCGAACAGGAAGTAAAAGTGTGTGTGTGTGTGAGACTTAGGCTAAATCCCAATTCTATTTTCTACCCCTTCCCCTACCCCTTCCCCTTCCCCTTGAAATGAAGTGGAAAGGGGAAGGGTTTAAATTTTTCCCCTAAGAAATGGGACACCACTACAACACTGTTATACGTCATCATACGTTGTCACTAGTTCCTAATGTTACGTTAGAGAACATGCGCCGATGTTTATCACACATTCCAATAAGAGAGAGATTACTCACGCCCAAGGTTTTTTTGTGCCGTATTTTGATTTTTAAAAAAAGTTGCTCATTTTCAGCACGAACACGGATGAGCCTTCGGGTTTCCTCAGCCGTCCCTATACAGAATATAAATTACAGAACTGTGGTCACGTTGCAATAAGTAAGAATAGTGTAAGCACCGTTCATTTACATGTACACATATGGCCGTAAATGCCTCGGCAAAATGCCGTGCTACTGAACTTTCATATGTGTTTGTAGCATGCAGTAAAGTGTATGTGACATAAAAATATATATTTGTAATATTGTGCAATCTGTGCTATCCGCTAGCAAACTTTAGCGATTTTTTTGCAAACATTTCTTTACAGAACATCACCATAAACACAAACACAAGACTAAAGGTAATATACATACAATGAAAACTTGTCATAAAAATCTTTATTTATGGCAAAAATTAACATTTATGTCTCTGCTTGCTCGAGTGAGCAGCCATGTTGAAAATTTCGCTTAGCCCTTCGTTTGA
Organism: Channallabes apus; assembly: GCA_030522415.1. Classification (NCBI taxonomy): domain Eukaryota; kingdom Metazoa; phylum Chordata; class Actinopteri; order Siluriformes; family Clariidae; genus Channallabes; species Channallabes apus. Next base: position 32,265,558 of record CM060125.1, on the reverse strand, counting down.
AGTGAGGTCCCGAAAAATCTTCGTTTGGAGGGCTATCTGGCCCTTCCCCCCTCCCCCTACACCTCCAACCAAAAGAGAAATGAGACACCACTACCCCTTCACGTGAACGCGCCAAGCGGAGGGGTAGGGGTAAGTGTAGGGGTAAGGGGTAGAATTGGGATTCAGCCTTAGTGATGGGAACTTCGAATCATTTTAGTGACTCGGTTCTTTGAAGTCAAGATGAACGAATCTTTTTTTTTATCATTTCGTTCATTAGATCAGAAATAAATAAAAATGTTGCATTTTCAATAAAAATACCTCAATATGTCTACATACACACATCTTTGCTATAGTCCCAGTTATGAAAATATTACAATGTAACTAAGGACGTGTTATAATAAACAGAATGAGTAACTCACCATCATATCTTCCAGTCGTTCGTTCTTTTGAATCTATTGCACCGCATCGCGTCTGTGGGAGACCTGAATGTAACGCGGAGGTTTTGCGATGTTTTGAGCATGCGCGCCCAATAGAAAATGAACGAATCACTCTCCGAGATACTCGTTCATCTGAGTCATGTTAAAGAGTCGTTCAAAAAGAACGAATCGTTCATAAACGTGTAGAGAGAGGTATTAAATGTCCTCATTACATTCATGCGCGTTTTATGCGCGTAATATTACATTGCAATGCGTTTATTATATCCAATGCCTTTATAGAAAACTACAACAAAAATATATCGTCATACCAAAGAATAAACTACCCGCCAAAGTGGTCAGTGAGACTAAAGTTATTACTTTAGCCGATTTTTTACCCGCATTTGGCGGGTGGGCGGGTCCAATGTCAAGCCCTGGTGTGTGTGTGTGTGTGTGCACGCATGCCCTGTAATGGATTGGCACCCTGTCCGGGGGTGTAGCCTGGGGTTAGGGCATGAGACTTCTGGGATAAGCTCCGCCCCTTGAGACCATGTATACAGGATAAAGTGGTAGAGAGGACGAGGGTAGCTCAGTGGTTAAGACAGTGAGCTATGATCCAGAAGGTCCCAGGTTCAAACCCCACCATGACCAGGTTGACTCTCAACTGCTCAGATGTATAATGAGGTAAGAAAATGTAAGTCACCCTGGATAAGAGTGTGTATAGATGAAGAGTGTGAGTGAGTGATTTACTACAGGTTCACTGTCTTTTAAACAAGAGAACAAATTCTCCCTCCAAAATCTGATGGAATTAAAAAAATATCTTTCCCCAGAAAAAAGTTGGATTGAACCATAACACACTCTTGTGCAGAAACCAAGGTGTCGTCATCACACCCAGAGAGCTGCGGCAACATTGGGCTTCACATCATCTGGTGTGATCGAAACCCCACTGAAGAGCTCTTCATAATCATACCTGTTTATGAAGAGCTGTGTGACCTGTAGTGTGTGTGTTGCTGGTTTGGAGTAATCAGTCCATCTCACACACACACACACACACACACACTTTACACTGTGTATTATGGGCTGCACAGATGGAGCCCCCTGGTGTACAAACAGTGAAGTTGCATGAGCTGCCTAAGTCAGTGGTTCTCAAAGTGTGTGGGGCCCACTAGTGGGGAATACAGACATGACAGGTGGGGCGCAATGAACGAGAGGAAATTAGTGGAAAATAATAGGAAAAAACTAAACAATCACACACAAATAAATGGATCATTAATACAAGTAAATTTAAAATAACATCAGTTGTGGGCCGGGAGAAAAAGTGGAACCATAGTGGAACAATAACGGTTTAACGTCGGACAAACTTGAGCAGCTGCTCGAATCACAAACCTGCGCGAGCCACTGGGCAGCGCTGCGCGACTCTGACAGAAATAAACCGCGCCGACCATCAAAATACATTTTACTCCGCTGGGATGCGCACGTACAAAACAGGCATGGCAAGGCGGAAACAATATTAAACAGTCCTGACATTTTAAATTGTTTTTAAATAAAAACACTATTGGGTCGCGCAGGTTTGTGATTCAAGCGGCGCTGCGCGATCCACCAGGCTGCGCAAATAAACCAGATCATCACTGCGCTATCCAGATAGTCGCGCTGCGCTGTATTTGCGCAGATATTCGGTTCAATCGGGTGCCGCGGTTTCGTCCCACTTTTGATGTGTTTGGCTTCACATACACTTCGACAATGGAAGAAGACGCTGCAGCAGCAGTGAGTTTACTTACATGTGACGAAACCAACAACGAGGAGATTGTAAAGAAAATTGCTGCATCATCTGTGTTGTGGAATTGGTTTGGGTAGAAGAAAAGTGATAGAATGAGATGAACGTGATTTGGAAGGTACACAAGTTCACTGTTTTAACAAGTGGTGGAAACACGTCAAACCTTTTCTATCATCTGAAATCCAAGCTTCCAAACGAATATGGCCAAAGTAAAAAAATGTGGCAAACCTCAGCAATTCACAGTTTACATAAAATTACATTATGTAAAACAGTTTCTTTGTGTTTTAATTTCTATTTATGTCAGATACAAATTGCTATATTGTGATATAGCAATTGCGATTATGATCGTTATCGAGGTAGAAAATGGCTTCTCCTGTGTTAGAAGATTTTGGTTATATCGCCCCCCCCTAATGAAGCCTATCTTGAGCTTGGATTCATGGTGGTGATGGTGGGGGCAGAGGAGAGGCGCGTGTGTGTTTTGTGTCTTAAACCGCTGGCAGCAGACCGATGAAACCCAACAAATTAGGAAGACACTTATGGCGCTTTTCCACTGCATAGTACGACACGACACGGTTCAGTTCTACTCACTTTCGGGGGGTTTTCCACTGGGAACAGTACATAGTACTGTTCCTTTTTTCAGTACCACCTTGGCCGAGGTTCCAAGCGCGCCGAACCGTTACCAAAACGTGACGTGTAAACATGGCTGGTCACTGATTAGCCGGAGAAAATCGTCATTACTGCGTCACCGGACTTGCGACACGAGACACAACAGAACCGATATATTTAGAATAGCCAGAGAAGGATCGCACACACCTTTTTGTATTAACCGTCGGCCTCTTTTGAAACAAACTCCTTCGTCTCGCTGTTAAAAACATCCACATGCCGAGAATGAAGAACACCATGCCGTCGATATGCTCCATTGTGTGTTTGTTTGTGGCGCGTTTACGATGACGTCACGGCAGTAGCGGCGCCGCGCGCGTGAGTAATCCCGCCCATGCTAAAGTGTTACTACACTGCAGTGGAAGAGCGAACCGAGCCAAACTGCGCCGAACCGAAGTGAGTTGAACTGAACCGTGTCGTGCCGTACTATGCAGTGGAAAAGAGGCATAAGAGACAACACACTCACCGTCACGTTAATAAGCCACGCGACTTCTTTCAAAGAAAGCTGGCAGAATACAGACAGCAGGAGAATCACATGGTAAAATCTGAATCAGTGGACAGCAAAGCACAAATGGCTTCATTCAAAGTTACATACAGAATTGGCCAGTGCAAAAAAACTACAAACGATTGCTGAGCAGCAAATAAACATGGGGTCAATTATGCAAAGATAAGTGACAACGTAAGCCTTTTATAACAATTGCACGTGTATTTTATCTGTTTTGAACTTGGTGTTGTTTGATCTTATTGGTTTAGAAATTTATATTTCAATAAACAGTAAACTTGGCCGATTTCGTTATTATTTTGTTGACAAGTGGGGCTTGAAAATTCGCTCACCCCCTTAAGTGGGGAATGACAGAAAAAGTTTGAGAACCACTGGCCTAAGTAATGATGCTGACTGCCTTGGTGAGAATTGCGCGCGCCAGTGACGCAAACAATTAGAGTTTTGCACTGAGATGCTCTGTCACATGACCTGTGTTTTCACTCGGTCACATGCTCTCAGACGCTGTAGCCGCTGCACGAGTTTTCTCTGCTCAGTGTCCTTATGAAACTACTTATAGAACAGGTTAATGCACACACACACACACACACACACACACATTTATTAGGATACTGTCCGAGTGTGTGAAGAGCCCTCGTGTTCTTCTAAGTATTTTTTCCCACCATCCGGGCTTTTGCGGTCTTAATATGCTGAAAAACTCACGGAAATCTGAACCACGGCGTAGAATCTGCTGCCATTAGGACGACTGGGAGTCTGGGCCCTGGGCGTGGCATCGGGCCGTCATAGGAGATTTTGCTGCATAGCACATGCATAGATGTATAGATGTAAAACACTGTCGCTTCTAGATCTTGTTGTGAGGAACAACTTTCCCTGTGCATGTATTTTGGGCTGTTTGCCAAAAGCACGCAGTGGAGTTTGTGGCCACCAGGGGGCCCCCAAGAGTGACAGCTATTTTTTTTTTTTGGTTGTTTGGGGTGATATGTCAATGGACATTGCTGGAGATTATTTACATTATTTACATATTAATTACAAAAATGCGATATTAAAAATAATATTAAATTAAAATACATTTTATTATATTATGTTAATGTTACTGTAATATTATGTTTATAACCATTGTCACAAAAAAGCCAAGTTTGAGAGGAGATTCCAAAGGAATGGAGGAGAAGTGTATTAGTGCCGATTTTTAAGAACAAGGGAGATGTGCAGAGCTGTGGCAATTACAGAGGCATAAAGCTAATGAGCCAAACAATGAAGCTGTGGGAAAGAGTAGTGGAAGCTAGGTTAAGGGCAGAGGTGAGCATTTGTGAGCAGCAATATGGTTTTATGCCTAGAAAGAGTACATCAGATGCAGTATTTGCTTTGAGGATGCTGGTGGAGACGTACAGAGACGGTAATAAAGAGTTGCATTGTGTCTTTGTAGATTTAGAGAAAGCATTCGACAGGGTGCCGAGAGAGGAGCTGTGGTGTTGTATGAGGAAGTCTGGAGTGGCAGAGAAGTATGTTAGAGTGGTGCAGGACATGTATGAGAGCTGTAAGACAGTGGTGAGATGTGCTGTAGGTGAGACAGAAGAGTTCAAAGTGGAAGTGGGTCTGCATCAAGGATCGGCTCTAAGCCCCTTTTTGTTTGCTCTGGTGATGGACAGGATGACAGATGAGGTTAGACAGGAGTCTCCATGGACTATGATGTTTGCAGATGACATTGTGCTTTGTAGCGAGAGCAGGGAACAGGTGGAGGAAAATTTGGAGAGGTGGAGGTACGCTCTGGAAAACAGAGGAAAGAAGGTTAACCGTAGCAAGACAGAATACATTTGTGTGAATGAGAGGGACTCAAGAGGAACGGTGAGGCTACAGGGAGCAGAGGTGAAGAGTCTGCAGGACTTAGGGTCAATGGTCTAGAGCAACGGAGAGTGTGGAAAGGAGCTGGAGTCGTGTACAGGTTGGAATGGGTGGAGAAAAGTGTCAGGTGTGTTGTGCGCTAAAAGAGTACCAGCGAGAATGAAAGGAAAGGTGTACGGATAGCACTGTCCCTGTCCCTCCGAGTGTGTTACGCCGCACCAATGGTACGTGAGCGAGCAGTTCGAAAAAATGGTCGGAGGAAACATGTGGGACGGTCTGCGGCCCTCCCGACCGAGTGGCGTTAGAAGCTTAATGTGGGGAGCCCCCAGTGACTGGGAGGAATTGGACACGACTAAATTAGGGAAGAAAATCTGGAAAAATCTGGAAAAAAGAGGGGGAAATATAGCATTCTGTTCCATCAATTATACTCTGATGAAACTTCTCTAGGAGCACTATGAAATATTTTTGAGGTGGGGAAAAACCAACTGTTAGATTTATACGTGGCAATAATCAAGCATTGATATTAGTTGATTGTACACTGAAAAAAATGAACATGGCTACCTGTTACATGTACTAAAATGTAATATGTGTTTTGTATTGTACATAATAATTTCATGTTTCCAAGATGAACATGAATAAATTATGTTAATAAATTTAACAACTTAACATGTACTAGATTCAATCATGTTGAGAGAAACCAACGAGATTGTGTCTCTATGAAAACCGGAAATATCAGAGTAAACATGGCGAGAAGAGAACACAGTGTGTTGAGGAGACAAACGTTTGGCACTCGTGTGGAATTAATTCCCATCTTTCTAAATAGAAATGAAATACTGAACATAAATGTCACCTGCTGTTTAGCGATGTTTACTCACGTTATTTTAGTTTAAGCTATTTCTTGTATTTTTAATCACACTTAAAATACTGACGGTTATATGAGCGTGCTTAATCTGCGGTTCGGTTCTGGTTTCGGTCGGTTCTCATGAGTTGTGAAGCGAGAGGAACAAAGTATAAATATTGTTCATTTGCTAAATGAAGTATGATGAATTTTAATTGAATATCTATCTCTGTATTTGTTCACAGCAGTTTGTGACTGAAAGTGTGTCTGCATCTGACTTCAGGAGTTTCCTGACCAACCGGATCTAACGGTCATATTTAAAAATCATAACCTACAGTTATAAAGTACAAAACGTTTCTGTTGGTGTTTAATTTATTTTTCTATGATTAATACTTATTTGTGGTGTTTTATGTTTTGTACATCTTTTCAAATTGAGACCTCATTTGTAAGTTGCTGCTGGTGTAAATCAGGGTTTTTATTAAATATAAAATTTAAAATTAAAATCTCCGTTTTATCCCGTTTGTCTTCTGCTTCCTTCACAGAATTTTTTAAAATTCAAATTACATTAAACATTTGAATAATGTAAGCACTAAGAAATTGTTAGACTTTTCAGTGATAATGACATTACAATTGCACAATCAATTGCTATTACAGTAAATGATAAAGATTATGTTAAGTCAACATGATTCTTTCACACAAGTTTAACATTCATGAAATATTTTGGTTTAGCAGTTGAATTTTGTGTAATTTGGCCACAATTTGACCTGGGTGTAAATTTTATTTAACAGTGTGGGGGGGGGGGGACAATAAATATATCATGAGCAATTTTTGCAGGGGACACAAATAATACAGTGAAATTGTGCTTATAAAGAAAGATATGTCCCCAAAGTGAAAAACTTTGCTTCTATCATTATTATCGTAGTATGTAGACTGCATGCCATTATGGTTATTTGGTAAGTTTTTCTCAGGTTCAATGACAAAGCAGATTTTTCTTCAAAACTATTTATTGCATTGTTTGTTATGTTGTTTACAGTCAAGCCATCAACATACAATAAAATTTAAACATGACTGTTATTGTGAAAAAGATATATAAATAAGTGTTTTATAGCAAAATCAATTATTAAATAATCTATTTACAGTAAGTGCTCTATGTAAAAACAAAAATAAAAATATTATCCCTGTCATTATCCCTTCAATAAAAGCACCACACTTACCTGACACTGTACATCTGATTGACCCTGGTCTAGCTGTCTCTCAATAATGTCTGTCTCCTTTGCCTATGATTGATATTGATACCTTAGTATTTTCATAAGCACCCATTCTTAAAGCCAAATTGCCTTAATATGTGAACGTGTTGTACTTACTTGGCGTTTATGTGCACTGAAAAATGATCTTATGTCCATTTTTCTTTTCTCTGTCATTTTATGACACTGCAAGGCAAGTTTATTTATACTGTAGCACATTTCATACACAATGGTCATTCAAATTGCTTTACAAAAGAAAGTAAAACTATCATAAAAAATAATCACAACAATAAAAACAAGGAATAAAAAAAAAGGTTTAAAATTGTATTTAAAATTAATTAAGACACTTAGAACAGAATGGATATTGATTATAAAATACAGTGGTGTCAGTTCGGACTAGGCACAGCTCATTTAGTGAATGTACAGCTAAACAATATGCTAATTGTGGCTTGTTAGTTGCAGTGCACTAATCAACAAGCTTTTTGTAAACTTTTGTAAACAAGATAACGTTAACTAGATAAGTAATAATATAGCAGATTCATGGGAAATTACATCGGTAATCAGCATTTTTGCCGCAACTAATTTAAGAATGAGTCTGCATCAACTACATTAAAGAGAATCGCTTTATTTACAGTGAATAAAATACCCTAATTACTGGAGTTCAAAATTAATTGATCCGCAGCCGCACACCTGACCTGAACTGGGAAAGCAGGAGGCAGTGGGACAAACCCCTGTGAGGAAGCAGAGGAGGAACTCAACTGTCTCTAAATGCAGTGTTTGCTGGTTTTGTGCGGGGAGGGGGGGGGGGGCGGTTGTGGCATGTCCACTCCCCCCCCCGGGATTTTTTTCTGTGTACTGGCGACACCGAGCGGCCCCAAATCAAGGGCGTAGATTTGCTCTGGACATTGGTGGGGACCTATGACTCCATCACCCCATCCCCGGCCCCACCCACCAACCCCCACAACACCCCCACCCCAACTCCGTCCACGGAAGGCATGTTTTTTTAATATGCTGCAAAATCACTTTACATTAATACTAGCAATGCTTCGATAGATATTAATCCACTCGAAATGCAATTCATTAAGTTAAATTAAGGAATAGTGTAATGTTAGTGGTTCCTGGTTAATAACACTTTATGACACTTCTGTTCACACAACCAAATGTTCTAAGTGCAATATCTGATTATAATACACTTGTGCAATACTTCTTTTCACTTACACTATAGTGCAATATGTAACTAAATTATGTGCCAGAGCTAATTCTATTCTATTTTACTTCTATTTATTGTTATTTTTCCTTAAATTTTTACATTTTTCTTTAATTTAATTTTCCTTTCTAATATATATTTTTTCATAATCTTCTCCTTGCTTCCCGGTAAATTAATCTGAGCAACTGCATAAGAGCAATTTCCCTCTGGGATTAATAAAGTTCTTTGAATCTTGAATCTTAAAGGAATGTTTAATAACTGACAAAAAGATAGTTTAATAAAGACTATTCTTTATTGAGCCATAGTGCAAACGAAACATCTCAAGCATCAGTATATATAAAAGTAGATTACATCTAAACATGAATACTGTTAGGTACCACACAACAGCTCAATGCCTATTGCTCCTATATGAAGGAGCCAAAAACATGCCTTCGCCTCTCGTTAACAGAAATAAACTGCTGGAATATTTGTTTGACATCAATATTGTCCAGACTGTCCTGGTGGACATGGCATACAGCAGCATTGTTCAAGCTCATTTGTGTCATTGTTGATGCAGTCAGTGAATGCATTTTAAAAACTATTTGTGTGAAGCTGATTGTCTATTGGTGAACTGTTACTAAATTCTAGCCATGGCAATATTAGTACTGTATTTATATCAATTTCTTTCACAAGACTCATTTCTGACAAACAGTCGTCATTAGATTAGGAGACTGACAGCGATCATATTTATACTTTTACATTTAGCTGTTTAATCTGCTGTTAGTGTTAAGTCCGTATTCACAGACTATATTCTGCCCTGCTGTAATGAATGTGCGTCAAATGGGTAAAAAAATAAATAAAAATAAAAAACACTAGCAGTAACGTTAACTGTTGTCGTTACTTTGATGGACTTTGATGGATTCACTAGCGAACTTGAAGTGACTTACACTTTTCTTTGAAAAAAAGCTCCTTATGTTCAGTTTATTTATTTTTTTTTTTTGCTGCCGCCTCCTCACATGTCTGTCACCCAACACACCTTCTTGCACGGGGAAAAAAATCCACTGCATTTGGCGCTGCTTGTGTCTGAACGCAGCCAATAGCCTATCACATGATAGCAGGGAAAGGAACAGCCAATCAAAATGTTCATGTGTTTTGGGGGCGGGAGGACTCGAGGAGAGAACGTGATTTATCCCTTTCTGCGTGTCTAGGTTAATGTTGACAGAACGATTTATTTTTTTTAAGTGGATTAAATTATTGGTGGAGACATTTCAATGATCGGAGGGTATTGGTGGGGACACACCCCCTCCGTCCACCCTAAATCTACGCCCCTGCCCCAAATAAAACCCGGGGCCCCATAAAGACTCGGGCGGCCCTGCACAATGCTCTTGGTGTTTATCTAAATGCACGTACCCGCTTATGTTTCTCGGGCGCTCGTGCGGTGATAGCGGAGGTGCTTGGGCCCCTTTACCACAGCTCGAGGGTTATTTAACAAATAAAAATCCCTAAATTATGACGCAAGCCGATTGTTGCACGCGCTTTGCGCTTCAGCAGAATCGAGTTTGAAACGAGTCACGTGGTTCTGCGCGAACTGAAACCATGGTCACGTGACTCCAGCAGCCCTACGCGGTGTGTTTAGTGTAACACACACACACACACACTGAGCCCGAGTGTAAGGAGTGTGTCTCTGCGCGGGAGCGGAACGGATCTGTACGGTAAGTGTATTTCATCTCGCGCGCAGGTTCCGTTAGACTCCGCATTACCGCTGCGCGCGTGTGTTTGTACCGCGCATTTAGCTCCAGTGCTAGCTCGCTAACGCGCTGATTAGCATTGCTAGGCTAACTATCAGATAAATAATTCACACCCAGTGTGGTCAGTCTCTCTCTCTCTCTCTCTCTCTCTCACTCACACACACACACACACACACACACACACAGCGAGTTGATGCTAAAGAATGATTAAAAGCTATCAGCGCGCGCGTGTTTGTGAGATTAAACCGGATAAAAGTTCATCTCGAGCTGTAATTTACAGTCCCGGAGAGTGTGGGCTTTATCACTCACACACACACACACACACGGGGCTCGTTACTCTGTGTGTTTTTACTCTGTTCTGACGAAATAAATGTAAAGTTTATCATAAACAATATCGTGTTTATAACCGGAAGTGGACTGAACACGTCACTAGTGTGTGTGTGTGTGTGTGTGTTATTCTAACAGGAGTGTGAGATGTATTATTACAGATACGAGAATGCGGAGGTCAGCTGCTGTTACAAATACCTCATGTTCAGCTACAACATCATCTTTTGGGTAACAGAGACACACACACACACACACAGTATCATACACACTTTATTTCTGTGTGAAAGAGAAGAGAGAGCCAGCTGTGTGTGTGTGTGTGTGTGTGTTATTTTAATATAAAAGTTGGGCCTAAGTAAGCGCACACATTTCTGGTTTTGTGTGTGCAATTTCCTCACATTCAATAACAGGAAAAAGTGTGTGTGTGTGTGTGTGTGGTGCACTACAGCTGGAGGGTGGAGTTTCTCTGTAACAGGAAGTTGAGTGATTCCGTTTTCTCTTGTGTCTTAGGGCTGTTGTTCTAAAACGTGTTTGTTTGTTTTTCTGTCAGCTGGCTGGAGCAGCATTTATTGCTATTGGATTCTGGGCCTGGAGTGAGAAGGTGAGGAATTATAATAAACATTTTATACGCACACACACACACACACACACACACACAATCGCTTGTGTATATTACATTAGTTCAGATCTGTTTATTAGAAGCCTGCCATTACTTTGCACTATAAACTTTGTGTGTAGGGTGTGCTGTTGGACTTGACCCAGGTGACCCGTCTCCATGGGTTTGACCCGGTCTGGTTGGTTCTGCTGGTCGGCACAGTGACGTTCATCCTGGGGTTTGCCGGCTGTGTGGGAGCGCTGAGAGAGAACATCTGCCTGCTGCGCTTCGTATGCTCTTTGCTGTTCTTATTACTGAGTGTGGGGCGGGGCGGGGCAGCAGGTACACGTGTGTGTGTGTGTGTGTGTGTGTGTTAGGGCTGAAAGGTACTTCACGCTGTGTGTGTGTTCAGGGTTTAGCTGTAAGTCAAAAGCAGTTGTGAAAAATAAAAGGCATATGCTTTTATTAAAACACAATGAGATGTAAGTAAAGTGCAGAGACAGGGCTCTACTCTCCATCTGAGACATACCACACACACACACACACACACACACACACACACACACACCTCAAATTCACCTGTAGCGTAAACCCTGCACCAGTGACAGAGTGCTAGTGTGGAGATGAAACAAAGGGCTACACTACAGTCTCTCTCTCACACACACAGCGGGGGCCAAAAGTATTCAGACAGTGTGTTCTCCCTGTGTACAGAGTAGGTGATGTCACTTATTAGTTCCCTCCTGTGTGGTGAAGTGATTCCAGTCAGGTGTTTAGTTAACACACAGATCAAACGCATCACAGGACATTGACTTTCTGAAGTCATGGGTTTCGGTTCTGCTCAGAAACACATAAAACTTAGGAATTGAAAAGTGTGAACTTCTGTACATTATTGTCGGGAAGTGATGGAGCAACGCGGACCGAGCGAGTGACGCCTGAGTAGTGCATACGTCTGTCTGACTCTACGCCCAGCCGCGCCCCTGACACTCACATACTTTAGCAATACAACTTGGTCTTACACACAGATGAACTGAGTCTGTGTTTGTAGTTTTCAGGTGTGATCGGTTTTATCTTCTTCCTGGAGCTGACGGCGGCCGTGTTGGCGCTGGTGTTTCAGGATCCTCTGAGGAAGTGGATCAGCGACTTCTTCGTTGTGAATGTGAAAGGCTACCGAGATGACATCGACCTCCAGAACCTCATCGATTCACTGCAGAGAGTGGTACACGCGCACACACATCACACACCACACATTTCACTGTGTGTGTGTATGTTCCTCCCCTAACATGCACCTTTACTGAGATATTTAAATTAAAGTTCTACATTTCTGGAAGGTTCAGGTGTTTAAGTGTGTGTGTGTGTGTGTGTGTGTGTGTGTGTGTGTGTGTGTGTGTGCGCGCGCGCGCGCGCAAGAAGGAGAGCGTGCACTTGTAGCAGACTGAGGCCCAGCTTAACTTTTCTTTCACTGTTCCCGTACCTCCCACTGGTCATGACTGGTGTGTGTCCAGTAACTTTGCCCTCTGTAGGGTTTGTGTTGTTTTTCTTTCCTGTAAATCGAGTGAATTGTATAGAAGCATTTCTAGTGTTGATCTGCCTCAGGCTTCACCGTCAGCCAGGGATGGTTCTGAATTTATTATGTTGGAAATATGAAGCCATTGACTGAACCAGGTTTATAGAATTTTGTTGGCTTGACCTGGAATGAGGCTATAACGTTTGGATTTTAATTTATCCCTAGTTACTATGCTACGGGGTCGAGAATCAAAATACGAGCTTATAAACACCGCTTCCGGTATTGCGCAATCGAGGCGGGACAAGTAAAGACGCGACACAATAACTAGAATTAAACCAAACCAAAGTGTATTATACAAATCAAACCAACAAACAAGGTGCGTGCACCAAAACCAATATATACAAATATAAACAATATGTGAGATATATGCGGGTGTGTGCCTATGATAGTCCAGAGTCAATGATATTTCAGTGTGTGAAATGGTGCACGGGAGAGATGGCTCGTCCTCACCGGTATAGATGTTGAATCCGGGAGCTCGAGAACGGAACGAGAGGTGAATTGTGAGTGTCCTCACAAGATTAATCCAAGCAGTGAAAAGTAATCCTTCGCAATCCTCCAACCATCTCTCTCTCTTAAACAACAGCGCTGTGAATCTCATCTATCCGTGCCGACTTGCTTGGCGGTTCCGCTTTTATGCCGGATCACGTGACCCGACTCCGCTTCCGGGTTCTCTCGCGCAGCTTTTGCACATGCTCGCGAGAGCTTAACCCCTGTGGACTTGAACACTTGTCATGGTACATTTAAAACCGGATCGGGCCCCTTTCTTAGTGCAGGTGAGCAGCATTAGCCCCTTAATTATTTGCATGCTATCCGAAATGGCCCTTTATGTGGCCGCGCTACAAGGCGACATGTGGCTTAGACATGAGCGCTGTGGGTGGGTTTCATCTGGTTTCCTCAAACTGTCCATAAACTCGTGTTCTTGACTCATGTAGGTGTTTTAATATTGTGTAGTGTGTACACACTTCAATTCTAATGAGACTAATCACTAATAATCTGTGTGCGCGCTCGCACATATTTTTCAGAACCACTGCTGTGGAGCCACCGACCCAAATGACTGGGACCAGAACATTTATTTTAACTGCTCATTGACCAACCCGAGCAGGGAGAGATGTGGAGTTCCTTTCTCCTGCTGCGTCAGTGACCCGGCGGTATATACACACACACACACACACACACACACACACACACACACACACACTCAATTGTTCAACCATTTGTCAGCAGCTAAGTGTATAATAAGAGCCGCAATTAACATTTTCATCAATCATCATAACGGGAAGCATCTCTGTGCTTGATTAATTGAAAAGAAAATCACGATCTCGAATTCATGCACACATGCGATTAAGGAGGCGGAGCTAAACATGCTAACCAGTAATCAGGAGTTGGGGTAGTGCACTGGTATTTTCATGCCAAAAACTGATTATATTTTTATTCACCAAAACACTCACTCACTCCATTAAACTCGCAAGTGTGTCGTGCTCAAACTGTATCTTCTGTGCGTGATCAATGTCACACACTCTGCTCACTGAATTCCAGCCAATCAGAAGCCTTTTTTTTTTTTTTATTCTGAACCTGTTTCTGATTTTGACTCCTTTTATTTTACCTACGTGGTTTGAATGGTGTGATGGTGATGATGATGGTGGTGGTGTGATGTATCATTTCTATCTGTTATCACCCAGATGAGGATGGGTTCCCTGTTGAGTCTGGTTCCTCTCAAGGTTTTCTTCCTATTGCCATCTCAGGGAGTTTTTCCTTGCCACCGTCGCCGTCACCCTTAGCTTGCTGATTATGGTGGTATGATTGGATGGTGACGATGGTGGTGGTGGTATGATGATGACGGTGGTGATGGTGGTGGTGGTATGATGACGACGGTGGTGGTGGTGGTGGTATGATGACGACGGTGGTGGTGGTGGTGGTATGATGACGACGGTGGTGGTGGTGGTGGTATGATGACGGTGGTGGTGGTATGATGACGACGGTGGTGGTGGTGGTGGTATGATGACGGTGGTGGTGGTGGTATGATGACGGTGGTGGTGGTGGTGGTATGATGACGGTGGTGGTGGTATGATGATGACGGTGGTGGTGGTGGTGGTGGTGGTATGATGACGACGACGACGGTGATGGTGGTATGATGACGACGACGACGGTGATGGTGGTATGATGACGACGACGACGGTGGTGGTGGTATGATGATGACGACGGCGGTGGTGGTGGTATGACGACGACGACGGTGGTGGTGGTGGTGGTGGTGGTGGTGGTGGTATGATGGGGCCAGGGGTAGCTCAGTGGTTGAGGCATTGGACTACGGTTCGGAAGATCCCAGGTTCAAACCCCACAACCAACGAGTTGCCACTGTTGGGCCCTTAACCCTCAACTGCTCAGATGTATAATAAGATAAAAATGTAAGTTGCTCTGGATAAGAGCGTCTGCCAAATGCCTAAATGATGATGGTGGTGGTGGTGGTATGATGGTGGTGGTATGATGATGATGATGATGATGATGATTGTGTGATGTTGATTGTAGTATGGTGATGGTGTGATTATGCTGACGGTTGTGTGATGAGGATTGTATGATGATGGAGGTGGTGAGATGATGATGGTGGGATGATGATGATGGTAGTGTGAGGAAGATTGTTTGATGCTGGAAGGTGGTGTGATGATGGTGTGGTGGTAGTGAGATGATGATGCTCAGTGAAGCACCTTCTTAGAGTCTGTGTCCAGTGTAACCTCAAGTTCCTCTTCTGGTACCAACAACCACAGGACTAATAACAGATTACATTTCTCCAGGTCTTATGTTTAACGTTAACGCTAATCATATCTCTTGGCTTATCCGTTTGATGTCATACTCTGTGCTGCTGACTTCTGATTGGCTGATAAATAAAGTGGACAGTGAGTGGTGTATCATTACTGATTAATGAATATTCACAGAAACGTTACTGACTAAAGTTGTTTGTGTGTGTGTAGGACACAGTAGTGAACACGCAGTGTGGTTATGACATCAGGGGATCTGTCCGTGCGGTAAGAGTTCATGCGCACACACACACACACACACACACACACACACACACACACCATATGTTAGTTGTCAGTAGAAATGTGGGGAAAACTTTTTTTTTTTTTTGTGTGTTCTGATTCACCACACTGACTGACTGAAAATTTAATAATTTATTACATTTATTATCTAGACGCTCCGATCGATCAGTCAGTGACCAGAACTGGCTGGTTTTCAGTTGGATTAGACCTGACCGATCATGCTGGTCTGAACCGGTTCTGTGCCAAGTGCGCAAGCTTCTGAATGCTGCAACAGAAATTTATTTTTTCGTATTCCGTTATCAAACGTTAAAAAAGCTGGCAGTTGCCTTTTTCTCCAAACGCCAAGTGAATTCGTCTCAAACCCACTCATTTACTCCAGAGCGCTAGTTGGCCTCGAAACATAGACGTTACGACCTGCACGCACTCACAAAAGCTCTCTCCACTGTGCTCAGTGTTGCTCCACACACATTCCGGTAAAACATCAGTGTCTTTATAATCCTACAGGTGGCGCCTTAAACTATTCTTACATTGGCGTCCCGTGAGGTAGGAGTGAACTATTTGCTATAAGTTTATTATTTTTGTGCCTATACAGAGATACGCGCTGCTCAGTAACAGTGTAGCTTTGTGTTCAATTTAATTTAAAGTTATATATAATAACTTTAAAATTATATATATAATCAATTTTCTCTCTCTGCTCAAGGCTCAGCCAGCTCCTCTGTGTCTTTGTGTGCGCGGTCATTGGACACCGTGTCTCCTCCACCCCCCCCCTACCTTACAGCAGTGATTCCGTTAGTGTGTCGCTCATTAGAGAGATTTCTTGTTTTTTTTTTTTCTCGATAAAACGGCGTTTCCAGTGTGTGTGTGTGTGTGTGAAAAGAGTCGAGGACGGGTCTGTGTAAGACGAGAAGGGGGAGGGGCTCCTTACGTTAGGCACACAAAGCACCTGCGTGCACTAACGGAAACACTTATTGGGATTTATTTATTTATTTTTTTTGAAGGTAAAGTGCAGTTTAATTTTATTTTTACTTTGTCTTTTGTGTTAATTATTTTTATGTACAGTGGAACCTCGGATTACGAGTAACGCGGCTTATGAGTGTTCCGCAAGACGAGCAAAGATTTTTAATAAATTTTGACTTGAAAAACGAGCGTTGTCTTGGTTTACGAGCATCGAGTATCACGTATGTGCTTCTTGTTTTGATGCCGAGCGTCACGTGATCACAATTGAGCCAACGGTTTTTCTCTCTCTTGCACTGCAGAATTGTGGGTAATCGTCTCTCCTGCTGGGTCTTAGTGCTCGTCTCTTACTGGTATAATCAACATCCGTGCACGCGTGTACTGTTTACTATAACACTGACCACGTGTGTGTGTAAAACATTTTATTTTGTGTTCAGAAGCGCGTGTGTACAGCGCATGTACTGTTTATTATAACACACGTGTGTGTGTGTGTGTGTGTGTGTGTGTGTGTGTGTGTGTGTGTGTGTGTGCGCGCGCGCGCGCGAGTAAAGCTCTCAATACAGCAGTTAAAAATCCATTTTCTTCCTCATCGCGGTGTGTGTCTGTGCGCGAGCGTAATTTGACACTGTGCCGGCTGTGTGCGCGCAGGCCCCTTCAGAAACAAGCACACGCACGCACGCACGCAAGACACACACTCTTCTCTCCGAAGAAAATCGGCTCTGTCGCAAATCTTTTAGAGGTAAAGTGGCGGTTCGTTTGTTTGTTTTGCTTTACAACAGTGATTGTTAGTTTGCGCTCATATGAGTGTCATTAGCGATGTTTATTGCTAATTTTCAGATAAAACAGTGTAGCGGGAGAGAGACGTTGATTTATGACCGCTGTTTACGGAAGTGTAGTCCAGTGCAGGAGATGCATTGTGGGTAATGCAGTCCGGTGTGTGTGTGTGTCTGAATGTGAGATGTAAGCTGAGATAGATAGATAGATAGATAGATATATAAAGCCTGAGTTTTGTTCTTCAGTAGTTTTTTTTTAGTTGGATTTAAGTGCAGGATCCACCCGAAAGTTTGTACTATAACCCGACAATGCAGAAAATAAAAGAACAGGGGCATTGACCAGTTTGTCCGTCTCATCATTACACGAGCATGAATTAATGGGCTGTTACACTGTCGCGACCAACATTATATAAAATAAAGCGGAGAAGCTTTAATAATTTAGAAGTGGTCTTTCGGTTAATGTCTGTGTGTTTAATTCAGACGAAAGGAGAAAATTTTACTGTGTTAGGTGAGAAGGGGGAGACAGGAGGGGCTGAAAGCAAGAGTCTCCACTTACTCTAGCCTTACACACACAGCGCCTGCGTGCACAAATGGAAACAATTAACTGTCGGGATTTATTTTTTAAACTTTTTTGGAAGGTGCAGGTTAATTTGTTTTATTTTTACTATATTTTGTATTAATTCTTTTTATGTATTTATTTTTTCGGGCTGTATAACGAATAATTTAAGTTTCCATTATTTCTTATGGGAAAATTAAAATTGGTTTTTACGAGAAAATTGGTCCCACTTCTGGAACGAATTATGCTCGTAATCCGAGGTTCCATTGTAGTAAAAAAAAAAATTATAATACTAATAATAACAAAATAAAACTAAAATACATAGTCAGGTGCACACAACATACTTAAAATATTTGTATACCTTTTTGTTCAAGAAATTGTATAAAAGGATTCCACACACTTTCAAATTCTGTTGCATTTTCCTTAACTTAAGTTATTTTTTCTAGTGTCATACAAATTTTAATCTCCTTTATCCAAATATGTTTTGTAGGCATATCCATTTTTTTTCAAGAAAGGGTCATCATTCTTCTGGCCTGCAGAAGTCCAAAACCAATTAAATGTGACTGTTTTGGATTAACAATAAAGTCATGTGGATATATACCTAAAATACACATTTTTACTTGGAAAGGCACTTTTACTCCAACAATTTCAGATCTAATCTAAACAATGATTTTCCTGCACTTTATTATTGAAAAGTCCCATACACAGTAAAGAATAGTAACTTTTTTTTTTTTTCAACAATATTTTTATTGATTTTAACAGGGGTAAAACAGGGTAAACGTAATGTTTTAATGCAGGTTTTATAATCCCCTTATAAACCCTATAGCACCCACCCCGGGGTGTCCCTCGCCGACTCCAAGCCAGTTTTACAAGCATATGAAAGGCTAAACGCCAGGCATTGAGAGAAACCAAAAAAGAAAAAAGAATATGGAGCTGGAAGTTTTTTGGTTCCACGTGCAAAAAAAAAAAAAAGGAATAAAAAGGGGAAAGAAAGCAAACAAAAAAGTAATTAAATAAGACAGGAATCAAACTATAAATGTATATGAATAAAGTGAAGGAAGCCTCCACACCTGTTGAAATTTCAAGTCTGAGTAATGAATTGTGTAGTGAATCTTCTCCAGGGAGAAACAGGACATGATATCTCTGAGCCACTGGGCGTGAGTGGGTGACGTGGCATCCTTCCACTTGAATAAAAGAGAGCGCCTGGCCAGGAGTGTCGCAAAAGACAACAATCGCTTTTTAGCTGGAATTAGACGCTTATCTTCCTCTCCAGTGACACCAAAAAGAGCAATCAGATCAATCAGGTCTGGTTCAAGATTGCATTTCAATACGTAGGACAGGGTCTTAAAAACATCCCTCCAGAATTTTTCCAAATTTGGGCGTGTCCAGTACATATGAATAAGAGACGCCTCCCCACTTTTACATTTATTACAGCAAGGATCAATGTCTGGGTAGAAACGGGGAAGTTTAAGTTTGGAGAAATGAGCCCTATGTACAACCTTAAACTGTAATAAAGAGTGGCGGGCACATAAGGCGGTTGAGTTGATGATACTTGGAATTCAATTCTTAAACTTATCATCTGATGGTGACAAATTTAAATCCTTCTCCCATGCAGTTTTAATTTTACACAGAGGGGTGTGACTCGAAGCCATCAATCCACCATAAACAGTGGATATTAGGCCTTTACGCAGCGGAGACAAACAGAGGAGGTTATCTAGAATGTTTGCAGCAGGAGCCTCAGGGAAATTTGGTATTAAAGAGCGAATGAAGTGTCTTACTTGCAGATATCTGAAAAAATGAGAATTGGGTAGGTTAAACCTCTCGGAAAGCTGTTCAAACGATGCAAACTTATGGTCAACAAACAGGTCTTTGCAAAGCTTGATGCCCTTATTGTACCATTCCTGAAACACTGAGTCATGTAAAGAAGGTTGGAAGAGATGGTTAGAGACGA
This sequence comes from Channallabes apus, assembly GCA_030522415.1. Classification (NCBI taxonomy): domain Eukaryota; kingdom Metazoa; phylum Chordata; class Actinopteri; order Siluriformes; family Clariidae; genus Channallabes; species Channallabes apus. The sequence goes on along the minus strand of CM060125.1, from coordinate 32,245,629 downwards.
TAGGACTGGACAGAGAAAAGCCCAGAAGACCGCTGTGCTTTCTGAACTGAGCCCATACTCTCAAAGTATGTCTAACTACTGAGTTATTAATTAATTTAATTGAGGGGATGGGGAGAGCAGATCCAAGGAGTGCAGAGACAGAGAGGTTTTTGATAGACTTTATCTCCATTTCCACCCAGGCAGGCCGATTAGGTTGGTTATGAAAATATGACCAAAAGATGACAGATCGAATGTTTGCTGCCCAGTAGTAGAAACGAAAATTAGGTAGAGCCATGCCACCGTCTCTTTTAGATCTTTGAAGTAGGAACTTATTCAATCGTGGATGTTTACCTTTCCAAAGGTATGAAGATATAATTGAGTCTAAAGCGCCAAAGTAAAATTTGGGAATAAAAACAGGTACAGATTGAAAGAGATATAAAAATTTAGGAAGAATACTCATTTTAATGGCATTAATGCGGCCCACCAGGGACATGGACAGTGGTGACCATCGTCCCAAGTCCTTTCTTGTTTGGTTCAACAACCTAATAAAATTTTCTTTAAAAAGGTTTGTTTCCTTGTAATTGTAATACCAAGATAGGTGAAGTGATTTTCCACTATGTTTAATGGAAAATTGTGCATACCAGTTGTTACTGCTGTATTATCTAGCAGAAAAAGTTCACTTTTGTGCAAATTTAATCTATATCCTGAAAAGTAGCTAAATTCCCTGAGCAATGACAGCACAGGTGGCAGAGAGGAGACTGGATTTGATAAAAATAGTAGAAGGTCATCTGCATAAAGATAAACTTTGTTCTTCTCCCTGCCTCCAAACCCCAGATATATTTCTACAGCTACGGAATGCAATTGCTAGTGGCTCAATGGCAAGGTTAAAGAGCAGTGGGCTAAGGGGACACCCCTGACGAGTTCCCCGCTGAAGACTGAATGGTTGAGACTGTTGAGCATTTGTCAGAACTGAGGCAGTGGGGCTTGAATACAATAATTTAACCCAAGTGATAAAACTTGGACCAAAATTGAATTTTTCTAAAGCCCTAAACAAATACTCCCATTCCACACGATCAAAAGCCTTTTCAGCATCCAAAGAAAGGACACACCCAGGGGTCTCCTCTGATGGTGTGTACAAGATATCCATAAGGCGTCGAATGTTAAAGTAAGAATAACGATTTTTAACAAAACCGGTCTGGTCCTCAGATATAAATGAGGGTAGAACATTCTCTAATCTACGAGCCAAGACTTTAGCAAGGATTTTAACATCCACATTAAGAAGAGAGATTGGTCTATATGAGGAGCACTCTGTTGGGTCCTTATCCTTCTTTGCTATGAGGGTGATGCGAGCCTCATTAAATGACGCAGGCATCTTACCTTGCTTAAAAGATTCAGATAGAACCAAAGCTAGTTGTGGTGCAAGGTATGAGGAGAATGATTTAAAAAAACTCTGCAGGGAACCCGTCAGGACCCGGGGACTTACCAGATTGCAATGAGGAGATAGCTGAACTGATTTCCTCTTGTGATATAGGCTCTTCTAATCTTAATCTAGAATCAGGGGACAGTATTGGGATATCTAGTTGAGTCAAGAAATTCTCAACTGAACTATGGTCCTTTGGGAACTCAGAAGTATATAATCGAGAATAAAAATTCCTGAATGCATCATTAATTTTAGAATGGTCGGTAGTGTACCATCTTCCATCCGAATTTTTGTAATTTGTTGCTGTGCTCTAAATCCTTTCAACTGATTAGCTAAAAGTTTCCCAGATTTGTCACCATGAATGTAAAATTGGCTCCTACTCTTTAATATTTGCCGTTCAATTACATGCGTTGAAATAAGTTCAAACTTAGTTTGCACTTCTACACATTTTTTTATAGAGATCAGGGTTTTTAAATAGAGCATACTGCTGATCAATTTCTTTAATTTGGTTGGTCAAATCTTTTCGTTCTTTATATGCCTTCCTTTTCATATTTGCAGTGTATGAAATTATCTGTCCCCTGAGGTAGGCTTTCAGAGCATCCCAAACAATTAAACGTGACACTTCAGGTGTTTCATTTGTGTTTAAGAAAAAAAACTATCTGGTCTTCCATAAATTTTACAAAATCATCCTCTATCAGTAACAGTGAATTAAAGCGCCAATGTTTATTAATTTGAGTGAGATCGGGGAGTTTTATAGACATAACAACTGGAGCATGATCTGATATCACAATGCTCTGATAAGCACAAGAAGTAACCACTGGGATCAGTTGATTATCTATAAAGAAATAATCAATTCTGGAGAAAGTATGATGAACATGTGAGAAAAAGGAGGATTTTGGATTAAGGAAGCGCCATATGTCACAGATACCAAAGCTGCAGAGATAGGACTGAAGTAGCGTAGCGGATTTACTCAGAGGTATAGGATTGGGAGATGACCTGTCAAGTGATGGGTCTAAACAGCAGTTAAAGTCTCCCCCTAATATGAGAGTATGAGCTCAGATCAGGTAAAAGAGAAAAAAAATGTTCAAAGAAGGAGACATCGTCATAATTAGGGGCATATAAATTAGCCAACACTACATTAGTATTAAATAACTTCCCTGAAACAATGATATAACGATCTTGTATATCCGTAATATCATTATGATGCTCAAAAGAGATGTTTGGATTAATGAGAATTGAGACACCCCTAGCTTTGGCCTGAAAGGTGGAGTGGTAGTGCTGCCCACCCCAGCGTGACATAAGGCGAGAATTATCAGAACTGCGAATGTGAGTTTCTTGTAAAAATGCGATTCTCAACTCAACTCATTTATTTGTATAGCACTTTAACAAACAAGAATGTCCCAAAGTGCTTCACATAAAACTAATAGTAATAGCAGTAATCTAATAAAATAAACTAAAATAAATACAAGATAATAATAAAAATAAAATAAATAAATCATATTATAACTTAGGAACATAATTAAAATCACATCACATGCATATCAAGCAGTATATAAAATAAAACTCACATGTTTTCTCTGGCATTTAAACCAACATGAGATGTTGAAGACTAGACTTAAACACCCTCAACGATGTGGCCTCACGAATGGTTAATGGTAGGTCATTCCATAATTTGGGAGCCGCCACAGAGAACGCCCGATCACCCCTGAGCTTGCATTTGGTCTTGGGTACCATCAGCAAATGTTTATCTGATGATCTGAGAGACCGGGGTGGGGCATAGGGCTGGAGCAGATCAGAGAGGTAGGGAGGGGCAAGGCCATGTAAACATTTGAAGGTGACCATGAGAATTTTAAAATTTATTCTGTACTGTACCGGGAGCCAATGAAGAGAAGCCAGAACTGGAGAGAGATGTTCTCTTTTACGCGTGGACGTTAATAGTCGAGCAGCTGAGTTTTGGATCAGCTGTAGCCGATGTAATACTGCCTGAGAAACTCCAAAGTACAGAGCATTGCAGTAATCAATGCGAGTGGTGATGAAAGCATGAATGGCTATTTCAAACAGCCTAAAGGACAAAACAGGTTTAAGTTTTGCCAATTGCCTTAACTGAAAGAAACTGGACCGAACTACAGCACTAATCTGTTTGTCAAATCAAAAATAACCCCTAAATTTGACGCTGTAGGTTTAACATACTGCCCCAAATCTCCTAAATCCAGAGGTGGAACTTTACCCCTGGCACCAGGACCGAATACCAAAACCTCTGTCTTTTTATCATTAAAATTTTAAAAATTTTGGGCTAACCATGCTTTTATATCATCTAGACATGTTAACAGCGCCTTGACGGAGTAGCCTTCCTTCTGTTTTAACGGGAGATAAATTTGACTGTCATCTGCATAGCAGTGAAAGGAGATGCCATGATTTCTCAGGATACAGCCAAGCGGCAACAAATACAACGAGAAAAGAAGGGGTCCAAGGATAGACCCCTGTGGAACCCCATATGTAAGCGGAGCCGATGATGACTCAAGATCTCCAAGGCTAACAGAAAAAGTTCTATCAATAAGATAGGACCTAAACCAGTCTAGAACTGTCCCCCTAATTCCCACCCAGTGTTCTAAGCGTGACAGAAGAATGTCATGGTCTACTGTATCAAAGGCAGCTGTTAAATCAAGCAGCAGAAGAATCACAGAGTCACCAGAATCAGTAATACGATAAATGTCGTTTAAGACTCTTAACAGAGCTGTTTCAGTACTGTGAAGAGCCTTGAAACCAGACTGAAAAACCTCAAGCAATCCATGCTCACCAAGATAACTTATTAGCTGTGTATAAACTACCTTCTCCAGAATCTTAGACAGAAATGGTAGCTTAGAGATTGGTCTGTAATTAGACAACACAGACGGATCAAGATTAGGTTTTTTTAACAAAGGCTGCACAACTGCATGTTTAAAATGGATGGGTACCACCCCAGATCCCAAGCTGCTATTTATAATATTTAAAACTTTAGGACCTAGAGTAGGAGCCAACTCTTTAAAGAGATGTACACTCTTTTTAACGATTGCAGTGTTAAGTTGTTTAAGGTGTGAGAGCACCTTCCTTCTCTTGACCGGATGGTTTAAACCCTTAACATTCCAGCTCACAAAGTTTAAAGAACTATTCATTCTCCCTGAGAGAAAATGCAGGTAGATAAACATGAATAACACTGAGATGCCTAACGTCAGCCTTAAAGTGTAAAACACAGAACAACGTGTTAAAAATACAGTGTACAAAGAACTAACACAATACTGGCTTTGGAGATCCCCCACACCCCTCCCCCACACACCCCACTGCCCCCCAACAAACAAAGATAGCTGCTAACCAACAAAGCAGCAAGCTCTTCCATCCTTCCATTTTCCACCCAACAAATCCTCCTGCCGCTAACCACCCCATCTTCTGCTCCGACTCAATTTACAGAAACTAATAAATATATAAATAAAACATTTCCACACTCCAATACTGAAATCTCTCAATGAGAGAAAAACACACCACCACCCTTCCCCCACGTCACATTGTAACTCTAAACACACAAACATGTAAATCACACGTGATTAAAAATAGAAAAAATAGTAATAGTAAAATAATAATAACCCCTTCACAAGTTCAACACAACACTCTTACCGGGAAAGACGTAAACATGGCCAGACTTTTAGTTAAAAATGGTACTTTCCTGAGAACCGTAGTATTGCGTATTAAAATAATAATAATAATATAGTGCACTACGTAGTTTTCGGTAAGCTGTCTGTGTTTCTGCGCCTCTTCTACCGAGCGGAGCCACTTCTTCTGTCCGGTAGAGAGTGAGATCCGGAGCCGCGCTGGATACAGGAGAGAAGGCTGGAGTCCACGGCTGTATAACTCGCTCATTACTCCTCTATACTCGGCTCGCTGGTTTAAAACTTCGGGAGCGTAGTCTTCCACTATGCGAAGCTGCTGACCACGGTATTCCAGCTTCCCTCTCCGCCGAGCCTCCCGAATCAGAAGGTCCTTCACCTGGTTCCGGTGTACACGGAGAATGACGGGCCGAGGTCTCTGTCCTGAAGCGGGTTTGGATGCAGGTATTCGGTGGGCTCGGTCAATCTCCGGCGGGGATGGCAGCGTTTCACTCCCAAACACCTCGCACAGAAACTTGGAGAAGAACTCGGTAGGGAGTCCACCTTCAGTACCTTCCGGAAGACCCAGGACACGCAGGTTTTGTCTCCTGCTCTGGCCTTCTAGGTCTACGACTTTGGCCGTTAACTTGGTGTTACTTTCCCGAAGTCCGGAGCAGATACTCTCCAACTCCGTCACACGCTGACTCAGGTCGTCTGTAGCGAGTTCTAATGACGGTAAGCGCTGTCCATGGTCCTCTACCTGGGCCTGAATTTGGTCCAGTTTACTTTCTAGCAAACTAAGCGAGGATTTAAACTCAGCCGCTAACGCATCACGGTGTTTCTCTAACAGCGCTGAGATAGCCTCGACTGTTAGAGGGGTCACAGTGTCGTCTTTTTTCACGACTTTTAACACTCCTGGTAGCCATTATTAATGAAAAAAAAATAGATTACCGTGGGGTAGAGTATAAAGTTATTGTCAACTAAGGATTCAATTGAACATCTAGAGACGAATAAGGGAGTGAAGAAACTCTAAACTGTCGGAGCACCTAACTAACACGTCCTACTCCATGTGGCGGCTAACCGGAAGTCTTCAAGAGTACCTTTTTTTGTTAAACATTTAATGTATCTAGAATGCTAGGGGACCATCGCTTCAATCCAAGTTCTCATTAACCATTTGTGTTGTAATAATTTCATTCTAGTATTAATCGCCATTTAAACGCCATTTCCCAAAGTAGAAGTGTTCCCTTTTGACAAGATTCATTACACATATTTAAAAGTACGATTATTAATTTATTCTGGAATATTTTATCAAATTCAATCGGTAGGGTGAGAGTCTGGTGTCTTACCGATGTTAATGTTTTGAATAGCCTGCGAAATCTCATCAGTTGTTAAATCCCAATCTAATTCTGTTTTTGCATCTTTTGTTAATGTTTGAAATTGATTAATACATTGATCATACACATTCACATTTCATACAAACTTAATTCTTTTGATTGTGTAAAACTGCTTTGATACAATGACAATTGTTAAAAGTGCTATACAAATAACATTTAATTGAATCAAGGAACACATCACTTTGTGAACATAAATGATTTTAGCAAATGGCTGCAATATAACAGAGTGAAAAATTTAAGGGGGTTTGAATATTTTCCGTACCCAATTTATACTGACCAGATTTAACGTAAGGGACAGGATACTGCCTCGGGCAGTTACAGTGGTTACTCAATCGGAATCTTGGTTTTACCGTCGCGGCGCTCTGCGGCAGCATTTGGGTTTGAGCGTTTGCTGGCTTTTACCGCTGAGTGTCGCTGTATAACTAGAGACTGATGTTTCATGCCTTAGTTCATTCTCTGCAGGATTAATGAGCTGCAGCTCCTTTAAAGCTGTACGTAGTAGCGGATAAAATCAAGTGTAACACTGTAGTTAAACGAATTCATAAACAAAGTACTAAAATTACAGTTTAAATCAAATTAAACTAAATCTTATTAGGATCAAATTTAAGCTAAATAAATATTAACACAGTGAGCTTAGATTTAGATTTTATCATGTGTAATTAGAAAAGCTGTGTCTTCTGTGTCATCTTTTATCTTGTGTTCTTAAAATTTGTAAATTTATTAACTGAAATAAATGACAATAAAATTAAAACATTGTCAGGACGTTCTACAGCGTCAGCAGATGTCGGTCATTCAGCCCTGTTTGTGTTTTTGCGTTATTATAAGAATGAAATGCAGTAGGCTGTTATTATCTGTAACGGGTTCGGGCGAGGTCTTGCAGGGAAAAAATGGGAAGGAAATTGTTAAAGGAGTGAGGATGGAAAGGAAGGAATGTGCATGTGTAGGTTTGGTTGACACGCAGGCACGATATTGCGAGGAGCGATATTGATTTGGGCGCATGCTGTGACAGGCTGAAAAAACTATTGTCCTCAAAAATGTAACAGATGAGGACTCAGATTAATGTGCAAAAACTATATAATAAAACTATATAAGACAACATGGCCTTTAAGACTCAACTTTTATTTAAGTGCACAAAAAAAAAAAAAAAAGAAAAAACTTTGATTTTGTAAATGTTTGAAAGCAAATAAGGTGCGCTGTTCTGTATTGTTTTTGGTGAACTTGAGTGTGTCAGAAAATGAACGCAAACAATTCTTAAAATGGTCAGTCAGTCTGCTTGCTGTTTTTCCCGACGCATTCATAATCATTAGTCTACTTCGGCTGGTGCGCTCTGGAAAACTTCATGCATGCGGTTTAGCGCTAATTTAGAATTAAAGAGGGGGATCACATTTAAATTAAATTAACAAATATAAGTAAAAAAACAATAGCACACATTTATAAATTCTTCCGGAAGATTTCCGGAAGCTCCGAAATCATTGGGGTATTTTTTCTAAATAGATGCTATCTTTAATAAAAGAAAAGGAGGTTTTGAGCTGTCTACACACATTCTGAGCTGCCAGTGATCCAGACTCCCTCTGCCCTCCGGACCTGTCTGATCCATCCTGGTGCCCGGTTTCTGGTTGGAGGTCTCATCGCATGGATGCCCCGTGTGTCTCTTTAGGATGCGTCTGGTGTCTGGGGATGATTCTCTATACTTAGAAGATGGTTCTGGCCTCGACTGGTGTGGTCAGCTGTTTCTCTGAGGACTTGACAATTCGATAGTTCAGGACTGGAACTTTCTACAAGTCTATCTGAGTCTCGAATAACTACTGGACTCCATTTTACATCAAGTATTATAACATCAATTGACATCAACTATTATAGCTGAACCTAACACTTAACACTGTATAAATGCAGATCATTTCCTGCTATCTGTTTCACCCAGATGAGGATGGGTTCCCTGTCGAGTCTGGTTCCTCTCAAGGTTTCTTCCTATTACCATCTCAGGGAGTTTTTCCTTGCCACTGTCGCCCTCGGGCTTGCTCGCCAGGGAATATCTGAACATTTTGATTCATACACATTCACATTCCATACAAACTTAAATAATTCTTTTGATTGTGTAAAGCTGTTTTGAGACAATGTCAATTGTTAAAAGTGCTATACAAATAAAACTGAATTGAATTGAATTCACACCTAAACAACTCTTAACTACACCTGTGACAATAACAGAACATTTTGAACAAATTCTAACATTTTGCAGGCTGACATTTGGAGAAACATTTTGGGTCAAAATAACCCAACCTGGTGTTCATTTGTAAATGACTCACTACATCTCATATGACCCAACATGAGCAACCCAACAATGTGTTTAAAGTACCTGAAATAACCCAGAACTTAAATAACAATAAACAGATACGGAGATACGCTATATAACAGTTTATACTTTGTACAAGTCAAATTGTCAGCTGGTGAACTTTATCTAAACAACATTTAATCTATTAGTTTCACCCAGATGAGGATGGGTTCCCTGTTGAGTCTGGTTCCTCTCAAGGTTTCTTCCTATTACCATCTCAGGGAGTTTTTCCTTGCCACTGTCGCCCGCAGGCTTGCTCACCAGGGAATATCTGAACATTTTGATTCATACACATTCACATTCCATACAAACTTAATTCTTTTGATTGTGTAAAGCTGCTTTTGAGACAATGACAACTGTTAAAAGTGCTATACAATAATATGTAAAAAAAAAATTCAATTGGTTAAATTCAATTCAATTTTATTTGTAAAGTACATATCAATAGCTTTGGTTCAGATTTTTTATGTTTGTTGTGTAAAGTACTCATGTGGAAATTACCATCACTATTGTATTTACTGCGACGAGTGAAAATGTCACATTGCGCCACCTGGCGGGCCATTTTACGAATGACTTTGAAATGCAACTGATTTATTTTGGCCGCTGTTGTCTTTACACGGTGGTGAGCGCGACGGTAATAACCATTCCGATTGGGTACCTACTGTACATATCTTCCTCCTGCATCTTGAATTATTTTATTAATTTTAAATGTTATTTTTCTATGTATAAGTATATGCACCCCTCTTGCATAATTATTGTATGATGCATATATTAATTGACCACGCAATCTATTCTGCACTAGTTTAATATCATATATTGTCAAATGGTTTTTTTTGGAGAAAGATAGAAAAATTACAGAGAAATCTGTAATCCGGTCTTGGTGCTCGTCTCCTCCTGGTATAATCAACATCCGCGCACGCTTGTACTGTTTACTATAACAGTGTCCACGTGTTTTATTTTGTGTCTGTATATGTGTGTACAGCGGCCGTGTAAAGCAAAAGCAAGTCTCATTAGAGACGTTAAACATTTTCTCTCTCTGCTCAAGGCTAGCCATCTCACTCACACACACACAGTCCCCCTCCTACTTTCACCTTCACACACACACTCTTTCTGTGTCGCTCAATCGAGTGTCATTAGAGAGAATTCTTTTTTTTTCTTCTTCCGATAAACCAGTTTCCGTTGTGTGCGCACATGTGAAAAGAGTGGAGGAAGGGTAACTGTGTAAGACTGGGAGAGGGGAGGTTAATTTAGATTCACAAAAATAAATAAATAAAATTAAAAAATAAAGTAAATAAGCAAATAATAAAATAAATAAAAAATATAAAGGGAAGAAGCAACTCAGCAAGCAACTAACAGTATATATCATCTATGCACCTTATTATAGCAAAGTTCCAGCCAGTGTGGCAGCATATTTTGTGCGAACTGCAGTAATGGCAGGTTGCCTTTTGCCCAAACAGCTCCAAGTTCTTTCTACGACTTTAAATTGTTTCATGGCACTAGCTAGAGCAGTTTTTATTTTTATTCCCCCCCGCCGTCTGGGGGGGGGGGGATACAGAATCGCAGTCACAATCGAATCGGCACCGAGGTATCATGATGTCGTATCATATCGGGTGACTACCAGTCCGAATCGCCAGTGATGAAATCTATTTCTGGTTCAAGTTAATTTCTTTACGAGTGTTTCTGACATTCTAGTTCTGTGTAACTCTCATTCTACCCTGTGATTAGGTAATATGTTGGAAAGTACTGGATAAATATCTTAGTGTCTCGCTTCTGTCAGGTCAGAATCAACCCCACACATGTACGCTTTCAGGATGCATTACTGTTGGCATGGCACTGGACCGATTGTTTGGAGAAAAAGGCTTTTTTTAACGCGCACTTTAACTTTTAATTATGTAACGCCATAAAAGTGTTTTTGTTGCAGCACTCAAAAGCTCGTGCACTCTGTGAATTGTTTATATCGGGGCGGATCGGTCACGGACGATCAGTGTAAAAACCAGACCGTTCCATTCACTGACGGGTGCGTCTCTACTATTGACGTAAAACCTAAAAAAACATTTTGGAGTCAGTGTGCCCCCCATCTCTAGTGTGATGAGTGCTCACACCCTCAGCGTTGCCCTCACTGCAGCTGTTCATGTAGAGGTCTAATACACAGCTGTACTGGAGCGCCTCCCTGTGGGGGAACAGGGCAGCGCAGAGGCCGAGGGTGGAGCTGGACCTAAAGCTCTGCACACAATCAATTTCAGTCCTATCTATATATATATATATATATATATATATATATATATATATATAGTCTCAGTGTTTGTAAGAAGTGTGTGTGTGTGTGTGTGTGTGCGCAGAAGTGGGACGGTGTGATCTATGCAAAAGGATGTGTTACTGCTCTTGAAGAATGGCTTCCACGCAACATCTACATCGTAGCAGGAGTGTTCATAGTCATCTCACTGTTACAGGTGCGCGCACACACACACCAGACTCTTCTAACCACATGTATGTAAAGTCTTTTTAGTTTCCTAATGTTTTATTCTGTCAATGTCATGGAGTTAATTCAATTCAGTTTTATTTTTATAGAACTTTTAAGTGTGTATGAAATATGTGTGAATCAGAATGATCAGATCGTCCCTGATGAACAAGCCGAGGGCGACGGTGCTGAGGGGAAAAACTCCCTGAGATGTTAATTTGGCTACGGTATTAAATAAAAATCTAGGATTATTTTTATTTTCTTCTATAAGAGTGGAGAGATACGTTGATCTAGCTACACTAAGAGCTTTCCTATAGTTCAGGATGCTCTCTTTCCATGCTATTTGAAATACTAACAATTTAGTTTGACGCCATTTACGCTCTAATTTCCGAGCGGTCTGTTTTAAAGTGCGCGTGTGATCGTTATACCAGGGAGCGAGTTTCTTATCTCTAATAATTTTTCTTTTGACTGGGGCTACATTATCTAAGGTACAACGAAGTGTCGACTCTAAATATTCAGTCGCTTGATCAAGTTCTGTGGGGTCAAACGGTGGCCTAATCGAAGTTGGTAACTCTGGGAGATTCTTTTTTAGTATTTGTGTGTTGTGTATGAATGTGCAGTATGTAACTGTGTGTGTGTGTGTGTGTTTCAGATGGTGGGGATTTTTCTGGCTCGGAATCTGATCAGTGATATTGAGAAAGTGAAATTTAATTACTAACCCATGAAGACCACAAGAAGGCGAGAGAATACAAACTCATCGACTCGGTTTCATTCATTTCCCTCAGTTTCTTTGTATCTGTTTGTGCGTGTGTTCGTGTGAAGGAGAGACAGCTTGTATGTTCTGGTGTTGAATGTGGATTCGTCTCTGCAGTGCCTTTGAAGCAGTGTGTGTAACACTCGCAGTGTAACGACTGTAACTGTACTTTCACTCTCAGGTCTTAAATCTGCTTTGTAATAAAAATTCCAGTTTAACGTTTTTGCGATGGTGTAGAAAAATGTGAAAACATTTGATCAGTGCAAAAAGCTTCTAACAGGGAACCTTCAGATGGAAGCGATTATTTGATTGTGTGTGTGTGTCTGTGTTTGTGTGTGTAACATTCTCCTCCCTGAGCACTTTATTAGGAACACTGGGCCGGCTCGCCCTTTGCTCTGTTAACAGCCTTGGTTCTTCGTGATGTGGGTTCTTCGATCATGTCACAGTTCCTGTAAGTTTTTCAGGGTCACACAAGAATCTCTCGCGTCCCGACGATCGTCTTCTGGGTTCTGATCCGGCGACGGTGGCGGCTGCTGAAGAGCATGGACGGTGCATGAGGCAATGAACACACTCCGCTACAGTCTGCGCACACACAGACCGAGAGAGACAGAGGCATTAAAGCCCTTTTAAGCCCAGCACCCCTGCTACGGTCAGTCAGTGAAATCATACTTTCTATGAATGAAACCTTATTCTGGTGTTTGATGTGAACATTGACCCGCCCTGTTGACCCGAACCTGCAGGTTTTTTTTTTTTTTTCTTCCCCCAAGTTTTGCCTCGCTGCCCTTCAGCTCGTTACATGCGTTCCTTATAAAGTGTTCAGGTCAGTGTGTGTGAATATAACAATAGCAAACAGGACATTTTATTCATTTTCTTGCTTTATTCGTTTTCCTGGAATTTGACTCTGAAAAGTGTGTGTGTGAGAGAGAATTACAGATCATTGTGAAGCGTTTGAGTCCCAGGGTCTTTCCCTACACAGCTGTTCTTTATTTCTGCTGGTTACATTTACATTTAGGCATTTGGCAGACTCTCTTATCCAGAGCAACTTACATTTTTATCTCATTATACATCTGAGCAGTTGAGGGTTAAGTTGAGGCTCAAGGGCCCAACAGTGGCAACTTGGTGGTTGTGGGGTTTGAACCTGGGATATTCCGAACCGTAGTCCAATGCCTTAACCACTGAGCTACTCCTGGCCTCTGCTGGTTGCCTTTTATAGAAACATTACACAGAATTATTAAGCCTAATATTTTCTTTCAAGATATTTTTTATTTTACTTTAACAATCACTGAACTGAACGCTGAACTGCACTGTTTAAACTCTGTGCCATTATAAAATGTTTATCATAGTGTTACCTAAAGAATGTTTAATTTTTAACTTGCTTTACTGTTTATTTCTTACTGTTTGAATTGTATACTTCTGAGGGTATTTTTAAAGTGACTTTTGGACTGAAATATTATATTTTATATGTGAATAAAAACTGCAGTTTTGCTGATGTGGGATTTTATTACTAATTTTCTAACAGTTTTAGTGGAAATATGCCTTTCTATGTAAAAAGTGTGATGCACATACAGTGGTGTGAAAGTGTTTGCCCTCTTACTGTTTTTCTTTCTTTTTTTTTGTTTTTTGTATGGAGTATGGATTTACTGTTTCAGATCATCAAACAAATTTAAATATTGGTCAAAGATGACCAGAGATGTGTAGTAGCGAGTTACATTTACTCCGCTACATTTACTTGAGTAACTTTTTGAAGTAAATGTTCTTCTATGAGTATTTTTACTGCACCACACTTTTTACTTTTACTTGAGTAGATTTCAATTAAATTTTTTTTCAATTCAATTTTATTTATATAGCGCTTTTAACAATGGTCATTGTCTCAAAGCAGCTTCACAAAAATGAAAGAAAATTTACAAAAAAAAAAAATTTTAGAAAAGAAAATAATTGGACGTGTGAGAGAAATGTGTAGATAATAATAATGAGACGAATGAATGAAATATCTCTGATGAGCAAGCCAAGGGTGACGGTGGCAAGGAAAAACTCCCTGAGATTACATTAGGAAGAAACCTTGAGAGGAACCAGACTCAACAGGGAACCCATCCTCATCTGGGTGATAACAGATAGAAATGATATAACATCATGTGTGTTGTGCAGGTGAAAGTTCAATATGACAGAAGTTCTTTAAATTGACATGAAGACCAGTTCAGCATAGGGACGAGTCAGTAGGTGCAGAGGGCAGATGAGGTCTGGATCACTGGAAGCACAGGAGCAGCATGTGTAGCTCCAACCATCATAAAGCTGAATCCAGCTGGAGCTGGTCCTTCTCTGGATGCCTCAAGAATAAATCAAATTCAAATTTTATTAGTCACATACACAATCATACACAGTATAATACGCAGTGAAATGCTTTTATACGACCGCCAGTGACCTTAAAAAAAAAAAGAAAATAAGAAAATAAAATCTTGTACGTAAAATAATCAATAAAAAGGAAATACTAAAGAAATAATTTTAACTAGTAAAATTTGTAAAATTAACTGTGCATAAGGGCATAATAAAATATTGCAAAAATATAGAAATATGGTATTAAAGTGTCAGTGGTTGTGCAAATATGCATGAAAGGTGACATGTGCAATTGTCCAGAGTATTTAGTGCAAGTGTGTATGAATGTGTCCATGATTGTCCAGTCAGTGTTGTGAGCTTAAAAGATGTTATTAGTCCTGTGTGGAGGTGTGATTGAGAGACCTTATCGCCTGCGGGAAGAAGCTCCTCAGTCTCTCTGTGTTGGCCTTTAGGGAGCGGAATCTCTTCCCAGACCGCAACAAAGAGAACAGTCCATTACTGGGGTGACTGAGGTCCTTCACGATCTTCCTGGCCTTAGTCCAGCACCGCTTGCTGTAGATGGAGTGCAGGTCAGGGAGCTCAGTGCGGATGATGCGTTCGGCTGATCGCACCACCCTCTGTAGAGCTCGTCTGTCCTGCATGGTGCTGTTCCCGAACCAGGTCGTGATGTTTCCCGTCAGGATGCTCTCTATGGTGCAGGAGTAGAAGTTCCTGAGCACCTTGGAGGGCAGTCTAAAGTCTCTCAAGCGTGTAAGGTGGTACAGACGCTGCCGGGCTTTTTTCACCACGGTGTTGATGTGACAGGACCATGATAGGTTCTGCGTGATGTGAACACCGAGGTATCTGAAGCTGTCCACTCTCTCCACTGGGCTCCTGTTGATGACGGGGGTCTGGTAGTTCCTCTCCTGCTTTGTACTAAAGTCCACTATCAGCTCCTTTGTCTTACTGACGTTCAGGAGGAGATTGTTCCTCTGGCACCAGTTCTCCAGATTTCCAATCTCCTCTAGGTAGTCCGACTCATCATTGTTGGTGATCAGTCCGACCACGACGGTGTCGTCAGCAAACTTGATGATGGAGGTGGAGTTGGTAGTGGCCACGCAGTCGTGGGTGTACAAAGAGTACAGCAGGGGGCTCAGAACACAACCCTGGGGGGCTCCAGTGCTGAGAGTGAGTGTAGCTGAGACATGTCCGCCCATCCTTACTGCCTGTGGTCTGCCAGTCAGAAAATTGGAGATCCACTGACATATAGATGAGCTCAGTCCCAGGTGTTAAAAGCAGAGCTGTAGTCGATGAAGAGCATTTTAACATAATTCCCTTTCCTAGTGTCCAGGTGAGTGAGTGATGTGTGGAGGAGATGAGAGATTGCATCGTCTGTGGAGCGGTTCTGACGGTATGCAAACTGTAGTGGGTCCAGTGTGTCGGGTAGTGAAGAAATGATGAAGTCTCTGGTAAGGCGTTCAAAGCACTTCATCACTACTGAGGTGAGAGCTACAGGGCGATAGTCATTGAGAGAAGCAGGATGTGGTTTCTTTGGAACAGGAACAATAATGGACTCTTTGAAGCATGTGGGGATCACCGACTGAGATAAAGAGATGTTGAATATCTCAGTGAACACAGGTGCTAGCTGGTCTGCGCAGGCTCTGAGAATACGACCTGAGATGCCGTCTGGTCCTGCTGCTTTCCTGGTGTTCACTCTCTTGAAGGCTCTCCTCACGTCGTGCTCGGAGATGATGAGCGCGTTCCCGGTGCTGACTGTGTCTTCCTGTCTGCAGCCGTTAGCGCCGCTAGCATTAGCGCCGTTAGCCTTAGCGCCGTTAGCATTAGCGCCGTTAGCATTAGCATTGCTAGCGTCTTTAGCTGCAGCCTCGAAGCGAGCGTAAAATGTGTTCAGCTCGTCTGCCAGAGTCGCGTCCGCGTTCGTCATACCGGATGTTGGTGCTTTGTAGTCCGTTATTGTTCTCAGTCCCTGCCACAGGCTCCTAGAGTCACTCTGTTGAAGCTGTGACTCTAGTTTTCTCCCGTAGCGCTGCTTCGCCTGTTTCACCGCCTTCCGGACGTTATATGACGCAGCCTTGTACGGTTCCATGTCCCCCGATGCAAGTCCCGTGTTGTAGGCAGCTGTGCGAGATCTCAGAGCGTCGTGGATGGTTTTATCCACCCACGGCTTCTGGTTGGGAAACGTTCTGATAGTCTTTTTCTCTACCGTATCGTCTGCCAGCTTTTCAATAAATCCCACAACCGCTTCCGTAAACACGCTGACGTCATCATCGGAGCTGTTTCTAAACATGTCCCAGTCTGCGTCATCGAGTGCGTCCTGTAACGCGGCCACCGATTGGTCCGTCCAGCGCGCGACCTCCCTCAGGACCGGAACTTCCTGTTTCAGCCTTTGTTTATATTTTGACATGAGGAAAATGGCGGCGTGGTCGGATTTACCAAACGCTGGACGAGATTGTGCCTTGTAACCGTCTTTGACCGTGGTATAACAATGGTCCAGTGTCCTTTCGCCCCTGGTGGGGCAGGTGATGTGCTGATAAAAGTTCGGCGCTGCGCGTTTGAGGTTGGCACTATTAAAATCCCCCGACACAATGAGCGCAGCGTCCCGGTGTTGTGTCTGGTGCTGTGTGAGCGCCTCATGCAGCTCGCATAAGGCAGTTTCAGTGTCCGCTTGTGGTGGTATGTAAACGGCACTGATTATGACCGATGTGAACTCCCGTGGAAGATAAAATGGACGGCACATGATGGACAGTAGTTCCAGGTTTGGTGTGCAGGAGCGTGTAAGAGGAACAACGCTCGCGCTGTTGCACCAGCTGTTGTTCACCATTAAGCACACGCCGCCTCCCCTTGACTTCCCCGAGTCCCGCGTCCTGTCCATGCGGTGAACCGAGAAGAACTCGGCCGGCTGTATGGCGTGGTCTGGCACCGCTGGGTTCAGCCATGTCTCGGTGAAGCAGAGGAGATTGCAGTCCCGAATGTCTCTCTGGAACTTTATCCTGGCCCTGAGGTCATCCAGTTTGTTCTCCAGTGACTGGACGTTGGCGAGTAGGATACTAGGCAGAGGTGTGCGGTGTGCACGGGCTCGGAGCCGGTTCCTCACGCCAGCTCGTTTCCCTCGGGTCCGTCGCTTCGCGTCGCGTCCATTGTTCTCCCTCAGGATCTCACTCGGCCAGCTCGGATCCGGAGTTAAAACCGTCGAATTGTGAGTACATTGTATACCAATAGAAACAAGAGTGTCTCTATCATACCTAATGTACTCAATGGTGGTGATTTTGCCGATTTTAAAACACTGAAAACTAACTTAAAAAACAAAAACAAAGAAAAGGTGGTCGGAGCAGTCGTGACGGCAGCCGACCTCACCGGCGCCATCTTGGATCCTTGGAACCTTGGATCCTTGGATCCTTGGAACCTCGCAGGGTCGGCCTTTGTCTACTGAAGCTGGCAAAATCTCCCGATGCCTCGGTAGAAAAATAGAGAACAGATGGGGAGAATTAGCGTAGTTGCCATTCGGGATAGGTGTACTGGAGTATGAGATTATGGGATAAGTTATGTGTATGCCAGATTAAAAAGATGCGTCTTGAGTCTACTTTTGAACTGGGAAACCGTGTCTGCTCCCCGAACACTGTCTGGTAGGCTATTCCAAAGCTTTGGAGCTAAATATGAAAATGCCCTACCCCCTTTTTGTAGATTTTAAAATTCTGGGAACTGCCAGAAGTCCGGAGCTTTGTGATCTTAAGGCACGTGTTTGATTGTAGCGTATCAGAAGACTGGTTAGGTACAGTATGTGGGAGCTAAACCATTTAAGGCCTTGTATGTAAGTAATACTATTTTGTAATTTATTCTAAACTGAACAGGTAGCCAGTGCAGGGATGATAATGGCTGAATCCCAATTCTATTTTCTACCCCTTCCCCTACCCCTCGCCCCTTCCCCTTGTCCCTTGAAATGAAGTGGAAAGGGGAAGTTTTTAAATTTTTCCCCTAAGAAATGGGACACCACTACAACACTGTTATACGTCATCATACATTGTCGCTAGTTCCTAATGTTACGTTAGAGAACATGCGCCGATGTTTATCACACATTCCAATAAGAGAGAGATTACTCACTCCCAAAGTTTTTTTGCGCCGTATTTAGATTTTTAAAAAAGTTGCTAATTTTCACCACGAAAACGGATGAGCCTTCGGGTTTCCTCAGCCGTCCTTATACATAATATAAATTACAAAACTGTGGTCACGTTGCAATAAGTAAGAATAGTGTAAGCACCGTTCATTTACATGTACACATATGGCCGTAAGCAAAACAAACAATGCGTTATCAAATGCTCGGCAAACTGCCGTGCTACTGAACTTTCATATTTGTTTGTAGCATGCATTAAAGTGTGTGTGACATAAAAATATATATTTGTAATATCATGCAATCTGTGCTATCCGCTAGCAGACTAGCGATTTTTTTGCAAACGTTTCTTTACAGAACATCACCATAAACACAAACACAAGACTAGAGGTAATATACATATAATGAAAATCTTTATTAATGGCAAAAATTAACATTTATGGGTCTGCTTGCTCGAGTGAGCAGCCATGTTGAAAATTTCGCTAAGCCCTTCGTTTGAAGTGAGGTCCCGAAAAATCTTCGTTTGGACGGCTATCTGGCCCTTCCCCCTACCCCTCCAACCAAAAGAGAAATGAGACACCCCTGCCCCTTCACGTGAACGCGCCAAACGGAGGGGTAGGGCTATGTGTAGGGGTAAGGGGTAGAATTGGGATTCAGCCAATATTGGGGTTATATGATCATATTTTCTGGATCTAGTGAGATCCCTGGCGGCTGCATTTTGGATTAACTGAAGCTTGTTTATTGAGGATGCAGGACAACCACCTAGTAATGCATTACAATAGTCCAGTCTGGAGGTCATGAATGCATGAACTAGCTTTTCTGCATCAGATACGGATAAGATGTTCCTAAGTTTAGCAATATTTCGAAGATGGGGAAAAAGGCTGTTTTTGTGATATTTGAAATGTGATTTTCAAAAGACAAGTTACTGTCTAATATTACGCCCAGGTCTTTTACTGCTGAGCTGGTAGTAACAGTACATCCTTCTAAGCGCAGGCTGAATTGTGAAAGCTGTTGTGTGCTGGTTTTTGGGCCAATAAGTAATATCTCTGTCTTATCTGAATTTAATAAAAGAAAGTTATTGGTCATCCAATCTTTTATGTCCTGGACACACTCAGTTCATCTAGACAACTTGGGTATTTCGTCTGGTTTAGTTGAGATATATAATTGGGTATCATATAACAATGGAAACTAATCCCATGTCTTCTAATGATGTTACCCAAGGGAAGCATGTATATTGAGAACAACAGAGGTCCTAAAACTGACCCTTGTGGGACCCCATATTTCACTGGCATTACACCAGATGGTTCTCCATTTAGATCTACAAAATGGTAGCGATCAGACAGGTATGATCTAAACCATTTTAATGCCTGTCCCTGAATACCTATGTGATTTTGTAAGCGATCTATGAGAATATTATGATCTACAGTGTCGAATGCAGCACTAAGATCGAGCAGGACTAGCAATGAGATGCAGCCTTGGTCTGAAGCTAAAAACAAGTCGTTTGTAATCTTAACTAGTGCAGTTTCTGTGCTATGATTGGGTCTGAAACCTGACTGAAATTCTTCAAGGATGCTGTTATCCTGCAAGAATGTGCATATTTGAGCTGATACTACTTTTTCTAGTATTTTTGATATGAAAGAACAGGTTTGAAATCGGTCTGTAATTTATTTCATTCGCGTCCAAATTAGATTTTTTAAGAAGTGGCTTAATAACTGCTAACTTGAAAGGTTTAGGGACGTGACCTAGATATAATGAAGAATTAATAATGTTTAGAAGTGGCTCTCCAACCGTAAGCATCACTTCTTTTAAAAATCTGGTTGGGATTGGGCCTAACAGGCACTTTGTAAATTTAGCCGAGGTGATGAGTTTATACAGCTCTTCCTGTCCTACCCCTGTAAAGCACTGAAAATCTAAATGTGAAGCTATAGGCTGAACTGGATCGTGAGATACTATTAGAGGGTGAACCTGAGGTATGATCTCTATATTAGAGACCTCTATACCATGGGATATAATTAAATCTAGCGTATGATTAAAGCAGTGAGTTGCTCCAATTATATTTTGTTTAACCCCAAAGGAATTTAGTAAATCCATAAATGTGAGTGCTAAAGCGTCGTTAGCATCATCTACATTAATGTTAAAGTCTCCTACTATCAACACTTTGTCAGTTAACCAATAGGTCTGATACCAGATGTCCAAATTCTTTAAGAAAATCGATATACGGGGGTCTGTACACGGTGGCCAGGGTAAAATATAGCAAGGGTTTATTACGTATTTCATTTAGTGCAACATTAATGATAAGCACTTCAAATGAATTAAACCTGGGCCTTATTTTCTGAGTAACAGTGAGTACATCATTGTAGATAGTGACGACCCCACCACCGCGACCAATTAGACAGGGCTCGTGCTTATAGAAATATCCTGACGGAGTAGACTCATTCAAACCAAAATATTCATTTGGTTTAAGCCAGGTTTCGGTGAGACAGAGTGCGTCAAGGCAATAATCTGAGATAATTTCATTAACAATAAGTGCTTTAGGCGCAAGGGATCTAATGTTGAGTAGTCCAAACTTTAGAGGTGGATTTTGACTACTTATTTTGCCGTTTTCTGGTTATCAGATTGTTTCGGGCAAATTTAATAAAACATTCCAGTTGTCAACAAAGGGTAATTTCTGTTGTCGACACCAAGATTGTAACCATTCATTAAAGGCAAATAATCTACTGAACTTCTCGATTCCTCGCTGAAATGTGGGAAGCGGTCCAGATACGATGATCCTTGTCGTGGGTGATGTGCTGCGGATCTTCTCGACCAGGCTCCTGAAGTCCTTCTTTAGGATCTCCGTCTGCCTCAGCCTGGTGTCGTTCGTGCCGGCATGAAGAACCACAGCTCCAATGTTCTTCCTCAGGGCAGCAGGCACCTGTGCAGCAACATCAAGAACACGTGCACCTTACCTTTAGCCGTGGTAGCACGCACGTGACGAACGATGGAGTCTCCGATGACCAGTGTGTCGTGTGCCGTCTCGCGGAGAGGAGCGAAGCAGTTTCGGGTCGAGATGTCGAAGACGGGTGGTGGCGGAGGGGGAGAGGTCCTCGCCCGGGGCTTGGCGTGCTTCTTCCGCTGCTGCTGTATCCAGGGTCCGTGGTATCCTGGCACCGGGGTGAAGGAAACCTGGGCGGGCTGCTTCCTTGGTGTGTTGGACCTGGGCAGAGAAACACACGGGGTTGAGGTTGTAGGAGAATTCTCTCGCCGAGAATTTACCTGGGACAGGTGAGCGTCGGTCCGTGATGATTCCAGCATGGCTTTCCACTGCTGTAGCCAGGCCAGCTTCACCTGTAGCTCACGGATCAGCTCCAAATCCACCGAGTGCAGCTCCAATGTCTCCTCACCTGCACTCAGAGGCAGAATCACAACCGACATGGTGTCTAAATACGGAAAATAATCGGTGTGAAGAAGCATAAACAAACTTGTGATAGCCGGGCTAACGGGCTAGCGATGCTAATGCCGGCTAAAAGCGGTGTGCTGCAAAACAATTAAAACTTAACGATATAACACACGTTTCGAGTAAATATATTATAAGTTAGTATAAGATACTTATCCGTTTTATGTACACTCTTCGTAAGGGGATGAAAAAGTTTAAAAATTGGTCAGTACGGCGGAGCTCGGAAAAAAGCAGCGTCTCAGCGTCCTCATACAAGGGTTGCCAGATCCGTCTTCAATCATCAGTCTCCGTTGTTTAAACCGTTGAGTAAACAGATTTGTGAAGAGGAAACGCTATTCTTACTCCGCTTCATTCGGTTCCACCCGACTCATTACTTTTCTAACCATTTATTCTACACATGCAGCAGGTAGATATACTTCATTGATTGTTTCACCAATCAGACGCAGCAGCAATAATCACATGACTCCTTTTGACCAATCAGGTCTTCAGCCGGTGTTCTATTAATCTATCCTACCTGTGAATCCATCCTACATAAACTCACTGCTCTTTCTCTAATAAAGCCTTGTTGCTACTAGCGGGACTGTGGGATTGTACATATAATGTTACTTTAATAGTCTATAAATAGATAAGTATATTTCAGTACAGAATGAATCGCCAACATGTTTTGTACATTTTTATGCATCCCTGAAAAATATGATGCATCCCTGGCATCATACAAAGCATGTTTCACTGGCAAACGAACAGCTTCATACTGCGGTGTCTTATTTATCTGACAATACACACACTTCAGCATATATACTCTGTGTGTATCAGGGCTTGACATTTGCACCCGCCAAATGCGGGTAAAATTCGGCTGTGGCGGGTAATAACTTTAGTCTCGCTAGCCACTTTGGCGGGTAGTTTATTCTTTGGTATGACATTATACTGTATTTTTACAGTGTGTTAGGTGGCAGGCAGTTCAGCTATAATAGTTGATGTTACTTGATGTTAAAATGGAGTCCAGGTAGTTATTGGAGACTCAGATAGACTTGTAGAAAGTTCCAGTCCTGAACTATCGAATTGTCAAGTCCTCAGAGAAGCTGACAACACCAGTCGAGGCCAGAACCATCTTCTAAGTAGATAGAATCATCACCAGACACCAGACGCATCCCAAAGAGACACACGGGGCATCCATGCGACGAGACCTCCAACCAGAAATGGAGCACTAGGATGGATCAGACAGCTCCGGAGGGCAAAGGGAGTCTGGATCACTGGCAGCTCAGGGATGACATGTGTAGCTCGACAGAGAGAGAGAAAGAGTGAAAGGGGGAGACAGGGGGAGAGAGGAAAGAGAAAGAGGGGGAGAAAGAGAAGAGGAGGAGAGATGGCAATTAGGTATGGTCACAGTCACATAATGCATAATGTGAATGTATATTTACTGTAGAGTACAAGCAGGGACTCCGGCAGGACTAACTATGACAGCATAACTAAAAGGCAGGAGCCAGAAGGAAACACAAACATGAGGGCTCCCTGAGATGTAAAGCAAATTCCCTTTGGGATTAATAAAGTTCTTTGAATCTTAAATCAAACAATCACCTCACCATCAACAAACCTGAGTGATCAAATGAGAGTGAGGAAGACAGCATCTAAACATACCAGTTCACCATAATACTCTACGTCCATGAGTCCCCCAGATCTGCTCCTTTACCTATGACAAATCTATTTATAAAAATGCCTGGCTAAATAAATAGGTTTTTAGCCTAGACTTAAACACTGAGACTGTGTCTGAGTCCCGAACACTATTTGGAAGACTATTCCCAACTGTAGTTTTCATAATACGCGGTACTGACAAGCAGCCTGCATCCTTTGATCGAAGTAGATGTGGCGGATCGTAAGACACTAGCAGTTCGCTCAGATACTGCGGCGCGAGACCATTTAATGCCTTATAGGTCAAGAGTAGTATTTTAAAATCAATGCGAAATTTCACGGGGAGCCAATGTAGTGAAGATAGGATATAGGTGATGTGCTCATATCTTCTGGTTCTAGTGAGGACTCTCGCGGCTGCATTCTGGACTAGCTGAAGCTTGTTTATGCACCTAGCTGAACAACCAGACAGTAAGGCATTACGATAGTCCAACCTAGAAATGATAAAAGCATGAACTAGTTTTTCTGCATCGTTTAGCGACAATATATTTCTTATCTTGGCAATATTTCTGAGGTGAAATAATGCTATCCTGGTGATATTATCTACATGAGCTTCAAATGAAAGACTGGAATCTATAATCACGCAGAGGTCTTTTACTGTTGCACTTGATGGAACAGAAAGACCATCTAAAGTTACGGTGTGATCTAAGATTTTACTCCTAGCTGTATGCGGTCCTATGACTAGAATTTCTGTCTTATCCGGATTAAGCAGAAGGAAATTAATTAGCATCCAATCTCTTATGTCCTGCACACATTGCTCAACTTTAGTAAGATAGTTTTTCTTATCAGGTTTTGCTGAGACATATAACTGTGTATCGTCAGCATAACAATGAAAACTAATACCATGCTTCCGGGTTATGTTGCCCAGAGGAAGCATGTAAAGGGCCTAAAACTGAACCCTGGGGAATGCCAAACTCCACTAGAGAACATGCAGAATAATCACCATTTAAGTCTACATACTGATAACGATCGGTCAAATAGGATCTGAGCCAGGAGAGTTCTACCCTTAATTCCTACTACATTTTCTAATCTGTGAAGAAGAATAGCATGATCATTCATTCATTCATTCATTTTCTATACCGCTTAATCCTGTGTTCAGGGTCGCGGGGTACCTGGAGCCTATCCCAGGAGACTTCGGGCACTAGGCGGGTTACACCCTGGACAGGGTGCCAATCCATCGCAGGGCACACACATACACACACTACGGGCAATTTAGGAACACCAATTAGCCTAACCTGCATATCTTTGGACTGTGGGAGGAAACCGGAGTACCCGGAGGAAACCCACCAAGCACGGGGAGAACATGCAAACTCCATGCACACAGAGACGGGAATCGAGCCTGGCCGGGGAATCGAACCCAGACCCTGGAGGTGCAAGGCGACAGTGCTAACCACTACACCACCGCACCGCCATAGCATGATCAATGGTGTCAAAAGCTGCACTGAGGTCGAGTAATACAAGCTATTTCCTGCTATCTGTTTCACCCAGATGAGGATGGGTTCCCTGTTGAGTCTGGTTCCTCTCAAGGTTTCTTCCTATTACCATCTCAGGGAGTTTTTCCTTGCCACTGTCGCCCGCGGCTTGCTCACCAGGGACTATCTGACCATTTTGACTCATACACCTTCACGTTCCATACGTGATAATTCTTTTGATTGTGTAAAGCTGTTTTGAGACAATGTCAATTGTTAAAAGCGCTATACAAATAAAATTGAATTCAATTCAATTTCAGTAAATATGACCTCCTAATGCTGCAAATTCAAGAAAAGCCCATTTTCAGTTCTTTACAACCTATAAAATATTTTTACTCTTGTGCATAATTGGAACAGTGCATTTTCAGTTTTTTATTTTAAAATAAATATTATCATTAGGAGGTCGGTTCAATAAAATTCGAAATATACCCTAATGGTTGATGACTGTCATTTGCATTGACTAATTATGAAAATCAGGGAAAGATATAATTTGCGTAATAATTTGGAACATGGTGTACAGTATGTTATATTTACTGGTTGTTGTCTTTCTTAAAAATTCTTTAGATTGAGTCTTCATTTTGAATTGGTACTCACTATTTAACACATGCTAATGCTCAATGTGAGTCATTTTATACTCATGTTATATAATATTAATTATTGAAGTGCATAAAGTGTGTGTCTACACAAGTTAAGTTAGTTCCTTGCAGTTACAATTAAGCTTTCTGTGCAAGTTTTTTTCTGCCATTGCAGTTATATCATCTGTTTATAGTACTGATTGTTAGACTGTGCTTCAAGTTATCATAAAAAAATAACTTGCACAAGGACACCGGGGGATTTCGGGTTTCCCTGGCTGCGTTGGAGTGTGACTCAATCTGCTGCCAGAGACAACGCAGGACGAGGGCTTGTAGGGGCCTACTCTGGTGTTTTCATGTCCATATCACGTCTGCAGAAGGGATTAAGGTACGGTTCTTTAGTTTGTTTGTGCTCAGGAGAGGAAGAGGCCAGTTCTTAGTTTCCACGGCCACAACGAACTTGAGCCACGATCCAGGTCTGCAACGGGGTGGGTGGTGCCTGTGTGCATGGGAGTTAGCTGTGTGTATGGGCCCACAAGTGTCTCATAATGATTTCTACAGTATAGTGTTATTTAGTCCGCTGAGGAAAACATTTTCCTCAGAGTTTATTTTCATACATTTCAAATATGTTAGTTTGTTCTACTGATATTTGTGATTTCAACAGAGCCGGACAGTAACGGAGTACATTTACTTGAGTACAGTACTTAAGTACAATTTTGAGGGATCTGTTCTTTACTCAAGTATAATTTTTGGGGAGTACTCATGACTTTACTCAAGTACATTTGAGAGGCAAATATTGTACTCTTTACTCTACGCTACATTTCCATCCATAAGCGTGAGTTCTTGTTACTTCTTCTAAAAAAAAAAAGAAAAATCTCAGAAACCCTCAATTTGTTGTTTCCCTCTCAAACGTGATTGGATTGTGCAGGCGCCACTGATTGGGACAGCCTATCAGCAATCACCTTCAGCTTTCCGCCAAAGTCAACTCCATGGTCAGATAATGATTTAGATAAAAGACGAAACCATGGACGAAACAATGGATGAAGGTCCATCACGGGAATGTGCCAACCCGTGTCCCCACCTCGCCAAACTATTTCAATTTTCTGAACAATTTAATGATAGTTTTCGCATCAAGTGTTTTCTGTGCTTACCAAAACAGAACTTCATCACCGCCTAAAAAAAATTCATCCTTCAACTTGCGGAAGCATGTCAAGGTACGTCCATTGAAATAAACTTCCTTACATTTCTAACCTAGATTCTAGCTACAGAAAAGCGCACTAAATGATTGGCTAGCTTCGATAATGCAACTTTTCACATTCTCGGTTACGTTTGGGTAGTCGAAGCCACATACACCAGCCAATTTGCCAGCTGTAGCTAGCCACTCAGATGGCTAAGTTTGGTCTAACAGTAATTAACATAAGCCAAGGCAAGCTAATCGTGTAGCATGGTGTTATTCAGCTGAAAGTATTTTCTCCTGCCTTTGCCTGTATGTCAACGTGAGAGGAAGGGGCTTAATATTGTCACTCAAATGAAATTAATTTTATTTTTCCTTATTTGCATGCTGTCATAAACACAGCTGATTAGCTGATTTTCTTTAATCACTTAATCACGGTCAGGTTCAGAGGTGTGTCAGAACATTGCTATACTGCCTTTGCTGGTTTAGGTTTATTGATTTGATTGATGAAAAAGCAGAGAAACTCACATGTACACACAATTGTTAGCTGAATTTTCTTTTCTGATATTACTCATTAATGTAAGCTAAACATTTGCTTTGATGTTCTTGAGTATGCGGTGTGTTTAACAGTCAGGTTCAAATGTGGGTGCAAAAAATCCATTAAAACTCTAGCAGAGGTTTGTCAGAGGAATGCCATGGTTGTGCTATTGCCTTGTGGGCAAGTGAGAAATGTTCAATAAAGCAACATGGTAAAAAGATGAAAATGACTTTAAAACAGACTGCTCGGAAATTAGAGCGTAAATGGCGTCAAACTAAATTGTTGGTATTTCAAATAGCATGGAAAGAGAGCATGCTGAACTATAGGAAAGCTCTTAGTGTAGCTAGATCAACGTATCTCTCCACTCTTATAGAAGAAAATAAAAATAATCCTAGATTTTTATTTAATACCGTAGCCAAATTAACCAGAAATAAGACCACTACAGAAATCTCCACAACAACATCATGCAATAGTGAGGACTTCATGAACTTTTTTAATAATAAAATTGTAAATATCAGGCATAAAATTGAGGCTTTGAAACCAAACAATGTAATTGATACTGATGTTAACCTAGCCATGTCAGATTCAAACCTAGAATACTTTACTCCTCTTGAAGAGAATGAACTAATTTCACTCATCTCTTCTGCAAATTCATCAACCTGTATATTAGATCCTATACCGACACATTTTCTTAAACAGATAGTACCAGTAATAACAGAACCGATGTTGAGAATAATTAATTCCTCACTCAGCATTGGTTATGTTCCAAAATCTTTTAAAGTAGCAGTTATTAAACCAATAATTAAGAAACCTGACCTCGACCCCTGTCAGCTGTCCAATTACAGGCCAATATCAAACCTCCCCTTTATCTCTAAGATTCTGGAAAAGATAGTAGCGGAGCAGCTATGCTCATACCTACATAGAAATGGCATACATGAACTGTATCAGTCAGGATTTAGGCCTCATCACAGCACAGAAACAGCACTCGTTAAAGTAGTAAATGACCTCCTATTGGCCTCTGATCAGGGTTGTGTAACTATGCTTGTATTACTCGACCTCAGTGCAGCTTTTGACACTATTGATCATGCTATTCTTCTTCACAGATTAGAAAATTTAGTAGGAATTAAGGGTACAACCCTCTCCTGGCTCAGATCCTATTTGACCGATCGTTATCAGTATGTAGACTTAAATGATGATTATTCTGCATGTTCTCTAGTGGAGTTTGGCGTTCCGCAGGGTTCAGTTTTAGGCCCACTGCTTTTTTCCCTTTACATGCTTCCTCTGGGCAACATAATCCGTAAGCATGGTATTAGTTTTCATTGTTATGCTGACGACACACAGCTATACGTCTCAACAAAACCTGATGAGAAAAACCATTTTACTAAAGTTGAGCAGTGTGTTCAGGACATGAGAAATTGGATGCTAATTAACTTCCTTCTGCTTAATCCGGATAAGACAGAAGTTCTAGTCATAGGACCGCATACAGCTAGAAGTAAAATCTTAGATCACACCGTAACTTTAGATTGCCTTTCTGTTCCGTCAAGTGCAACAGTAAAAGACCTCGGCGTGATTATAGATTCCAGCATTTCATTTGAAGCTCATGTAGATAATATCACCAGGATAGCATTCTTTCACCTCAGAAATATCGCCAAAATAAGAAATATATTGTCGCTAAACGATGCAGAAAAACTAGTTCATGCTTTTATCACTTCTAGGTTGGACTATTGTAATGGTTGTTCAGTTAGGTGCATAAACAAGCTTCAGCTAGTCCAGAATGCAGCAGCGAGAGTCCTCACTAGAACCAGAAGATATGAGCACATCACCCCTATCCTATCTTCACTGCATTGGCTCCCTGTGAAATTTCGCATTGATTTTAAAATACTACTCTTGACATATAAGGCATTAAATGGTCTCGCCCCGCAGTATCTGAGCGAACTGCTAGTGTCTTACGATCCGCCACGCCTACTTCGGTCAAAGGATGCAGGCTGCTTATCAGTACCGCGTATTATGAAAACTACAGCTGGGGGCAGAGCTTTTTCTTACAAAGCCCCAAAATTATGGAATAGTCTTCCAAATAGTGTTCGGGACTCAGACACAGTCTCAGTGTTTAAGTCTATGCTAAAAACCTATTTATTTAGCCAAGCATTTTTATAAATAGATTTGCCATAAGGTAAAGGAGCAGATCTGGGGGACTCATGGACGTAGAGTATTATGGTGAACTGGTTTGTTTTAGATGCTGTCTTCCTCAGTCTCATTTGATCACTCAGGGTTGTTGATGGTGAGGTGATTGTTTGCTTTACATCTCAGGGAGCCCTCATGTTTGTGTTTCCTTCTGGCTCTCCCTTTTAGTTATGCTGTCATAGTTAGTCCTGCCGGAGTCCCTGCTTGCACTCTACAGTAAATATACATTCACATTAGACATTGTGACTGTGACCATACCTAATTGCAATCTCTCCTCCTCTTCTCTTCCTCCCCCTCTTTCTCTTTCCTCTCTCCCCCTGTCTCCCCCTTTCACTCTTTCTCTCTCTCTCTCTGTCGAGCTACACATGTGGTTCCTGAGCTGCCAGTGATCCAGACTCCCTCTGCCCTCCGGACCTGTCTGGTCCATCCTGGTGCCCGGTTTCTGGTTGGAGGTCTCATCGCATGGATGCCCCGTGTGTCTCTTTAGGATGTGCCTGGTGTCTGGGGATGATTCTATCTACTTAGAAGATGGTTCTGGCCGTGACTGGTGAGGTCAGCTGTTTCTCTGAGGACTTGACAATTCGATAGTTCAGGACTGGAACTTTCTACAAGTCTATCTGAGTCTCGAATAACTACTGGACTCCATTTTACATCAACTATTATAACATCAATTAACATCAACTATTATAGCTGAACCTAACACTTAACACTGTATAAATGCAGATCATTTCCTGCTATCTGTTTCACACAGATGAGGATGGGTTCCCTGTCGAGTCTGGTTCCTCTCAAGGTTTCTTCCTATTACCGTCTCAGGGAGTTTTTCCTTGCCACTGTCGCCCTCGGGCTTGCTTGCCAGGGAATATCTGAACATTTTGATTCATACACATTCACATTTCATACAAACTTAAATAATTCTTTTGATTGTGTAAAGCTGTTTTGAGACAATGTCAATTGTTAAAAGCGCTATAAAAAGAAAAAAAGAAAAAAAAAAAAAGAAAGTACCGCGTATTATGAAAACTACAGCTGGGGGCAGAGCTTTTTCTTACAAAGCCACAAAATTATGGAATAGTCTTCCAAATAGTGTTCGGGACTCAGACACAGTCTCAGTGTTTAAGTCTATGCTAAAAACCTATTTATTTAGCCAAGTATTTTTATAAATAAATTTGCCTTAGGTAAAGGAGCAGATCTGGGGGACTCATGGACGTAGAGTATTACGGTGAACTGGTATGTTTGGATGCTGTCTTCCTCACTCTCATTTGATCACTCAGATTTGTTGACGGTGAGGTGATTGTTTGCTTTACATCTCAGGGAGCCCTCATGTTTGTGTTTCCTTCTGGCTCTCCCTTTTAGTTGTCCTGTCATAGTTAGTCCTGCCGGAGTCCCTGCTTGCACTCTACAGTAAATATACATTCACATTATGCATTATGTGACTGTGACCATACCTAACTGCCATCTCTCCTCTTCTTCTCTTTCTCCCCCTCTTTCTCTTTCCTCTCTACCCATCTCCCCCTTTCACTCTCTCTCTCTCTCTCTCTCTCTCTCTCTCTCTGTCGAGCTACACATTCAATTCAATTCAGTTTTTATTTGTATAGCGCTTTTAACAATTGACTTTGTCTCAAAACAGCTTTACACAATCAAAAGAATTATTTAAGTTTGTGTGGAATGTGAATGTGTATGAATCAAAATGTTCAGATCGTCCCTGGTGAGCAAGCCGAGGGCGACAGTGGCAAGGAAAAACTCCCTGAGATGGTAATAGGAAGAAACCTTGAGAGGAACCAGACTCAACAGGGAACCCATCCTCATCTGGGTGAAACAGATAGCAGGAAATGATCTGCATTTATATAGTGTTAAGTGTTAGGTTCAGCTATAATAGTTGATGTTAATTAATGTTATAATAGTTGATGTAAAACGGAGTCCATGAGGTTATTGGAGACTGAGATAGACTTGTAGAAAGTTCCAGTCCTGAACTATCGAATTGTCAAGTCCTCAGAGAAACAGCTGACCTCACCAGTCGCGGCCAGAACCATCTTCTAAGTAGATAGAATCATCCCCAGACACCAGACGCATCCTAAAGAGACACACGGGGCATCCATGCGACGAGACCTCCAACCAGAAACGGGGCACCAGGATGGATCAGACAGGTCCGGAGGGCAGAGGGAGTCTGGATCACTGGCAGCTCAGGAACCACATCTGTAGCTTGACAGCTAGAGAGAGAGAGAGAGAGAGAGAAAGAGTGAAAGGGGGAGACAGGGGGAGAGAGGAAAGTGAAAGAGGGGGAGGAAGAGAAGAGGAGGAGAGATTGCAATTAGGTATGGTCACAGTCACAATGTCTAATGTGAATGTATATTTACTGTAGAGTGCAAGCAGGGACTCCGGCAGGACTAACTATGACAGCATAACTAAAGGGAGAGCCAGAAGGAAACACAAACATGAGGGCTCCCTGAGATGTAAAGCAAACAATCACCTCACCGTCAACAAACCTGAGTGATCAAATGAGACTGAGGAAGACAGCATCTAAAACATACCAGTTCACCATAATACTCTACGTCCATGAGTCCCCCAGATCTGCTCCTTTACCTTATGGCAAATCTATTCATAAAAATGCTTGGCTAAATAAATAGGTTTTTAGCCTAGACTTAAACACTGAGACTGTGTCTGAGTCCCGAACACTATTTGGAAGACTATTCCATAATTTTGGGGCTTTGTAATAAAAAGCTCTGCCCCCAGCTGTAGTTTTCATAATACGCGGTACTGATAAGCAGCCTGCATCCTTTGACCGAAGTAGGCGTGGCGGATCGTAAGACACTAGCAGTTCGCTCAGATACTGCGGGGCGAGACCATTTAATGCTTTATATGTCAAGAGAGTATGTCAAGAAGATAGGATAGGGGTGATGTGCTTATTATCTTCTGGTTCTAGTGAGGACTCTCGCTGCTGCATTCTGGACTAGCTGAAGCTTGTTTATGCACCTAACTGAACAACCAGACAGTAAAGCATTACAATAGTCCAACCTAGAAGTGATAAAAGCATGAACTAGTTTTTCTGCATCGTTTAGCGACAATATATTTCTTATGTTGGCAATATTTCTGAGGTGAAAGAATGCTATCCTGGTGATATTATCTACATGAGCTTCAAATGAAAGGCTGGAATCTATAATCACACCGAGGTCTTTTACTGTTGCACTTGATGGAACAGAAAGGCCATCTAAAGTTACGGTGTGATCTAAGATTTTACTTCTAGCTGTATGCGGTCCTATGACTAGAACTTCTGTCTTATCCGGATTAAGCAGAAGGAAGTTAATTAGCATCCAATTTCTTATGTCCTGCACACATTGCTCAACTTAAAAAAACCAGTAAGATGGTGTTTCTCATCAGGTTTTGTTGAGACGTACTGTATAGCTGTCTGTCGTCAGCATAACAATGAAAACTAATACCATGCTTATGGATTATGTTGCCCAGAGGAAGCATGTAAAGGGAAAAAAGCAGTGGGCCTAAAACTGAACCCTGCGGAACACCAAACTCCACTAGAGAACATGCAGAATAATCACCATTTAAGTCTACATACTGATAACGATCGGTCAAATAGGATCTGAGCCAGGAGAGAGCTGTACCCTTAATTCCTACTACATTTTCTAATCTGTGAAGAAGAATAGCATGATCAATGGTGTCAAAAGCTGCACTGAGGTCGAGTAATACAAGCATAGTTACACAACCCTGATCAGAGGCCAATAGGAGGTCATTTACTACTTTAACGAGTGCTGTTTCTGTGCTGTGATGAGGCCTAAATCCTGACTGATACAGTTCATGTATGCCATTTCTATGTAGATATGAGCATAGCTGCTCCGCTACTATCTTTTCCAGAATCTTAGAGATGAAGTGGAGGTTTGACATTGGCATGTAATTGGACAGCTGACAGGGGTCGAGGTCAGGTTTTTTAATTATTGGTTTGATAACTGCTACTTTAAAAGATTTTGGAACATAACCAATGCTGAGTGAGGAATTAATTATTCTCAACAGCGATTCTGTTATTACTGGTACTATCTGTTTAAGAAAATGTGTCGGTATAGGATCTAATATACAGGTTGATGAATTTGCAGAAGAGATGAGTGAAATTAGTTCATTCTCTTCAAGAGGAGTAAAGTATTCTAGGTTAACATCTGTATCAATTACATTGTTTGGTTTCAAAGCCTCAATTTTATGCCTGATACTGTATTTACAATTTTATTATTAAAAAAGTTCATGAAGTCCTCACTATTGCATGATGTTGTTGTGGAGATTTCTGTAGTGGTCTTATTTCTGGTTAATTTGGCTACGGTATTAAATAAAAATCTAGGATTATTTTTATTTTCTTCTATAAGAGTGGAGAGATATGTTGATCTAGCTACACTAAGAGCTTTCCTATAGTTCAGGATGCTCTCTTTCCATGCTATTTGAAATACCAACAATTTAGTTTGACGCCATTCATGCTCTAATTTCCGAGCAGTCTGTTTTAAAGTGCGCGTGTGATCGTTATACCAGGGAGCGAGTTTCTTATCTCTAATAATTTTTCCTTTAGCTGGAGCTATATTATCTAAGGTACAACGAAATGTCGACTCTAAATATTCAGTCGCCTGATCGAGTTCTGTGGGGTCAGGCGGTGACCTAATCGAAGTTGGTAACTCTGGGAGATTACTGATAAAACTCTGTGTGGTAGTTGATGTGAATGTACGTTTAATACGGTAGCGCGGTGCTGTGTGTACATTATCACTGTGACACACTTGAATGGAGACAAGATAGTGATCTGAGATAATTTCAGACAGTGGAATTGTGAATGCATTTCTTATAATTAATCCGAAGAATATTACTAAATCTAAAGTGTGACCTGCTTTATTAAGTTGTCGCCCAAGTGTGAGTTCTGCAGGTGTTTTCCCCGTGGTTTCCTGTTGGGCTGTATTGATGGCAAATCTTAGTTCAGGTAACCATTGGTCCCAGTTTTGGTGGTGGTCCCCGACATATGAAGCGATCATCACCTTTAAAGTTCTGTTTACTCGCTCAGTCAGGTTTGTTTGCGGGTGGTAGCTCGTAGTTAGCTTTTGGACGCTCCCCCATGTTTGGCAGAGGTGTGCCAGCAGCTGAGATGTAAACTGGGGTCCTCGATCGGATACTAGATATTTGGGGACTCCCCACCTAGTAAAAATTTCCTCTCTTAGCAGCTTTACCAGCTTTGGCGTCTTTACATCCCTGAGGGGAAACATTTCCACCCATTTGGTGAAATAATCCACCACCACCAAAAGATATTCATTCTGCCTTTTACTTCGTGGAAAAGGACCCATGATGTCCAGTCCCACGGTGTGTCCAGGCTCTGGAACCATGGTACTCTGTAGTAGCCCACTGGGTTTAGTATTGTCCGTTTTGTACTGTTTTCACACGCTGCAGGTCCTCACATAATGCCAGACGTCTTTCCGCTCCGTCGGCCACCATGCCACATCCAATAACCTTAGCAAGGTCTTTAGTTGCCCCAAGTGTCCTCCCAGTGGATTGTCATGATAATAATGAAGAAAGGTTTTTACTAGAGACTGGGGGACAACGAGCTGGAATTTTTCTCCGAGTCTTACAGGTACCCGGCGATATAACGCGCCCTGATGCCGTTCGAAGGCGACCCTCTGATCTTGTATGCCTCTTGGGTGATCTTTAGAGAGCAGCTTCGTGATAGTTGGGTCATTCAGTTGTGCTTGGGTTATCTCACACAGGTCATTTGGTAAGTCGGACGAAAATTTTGTGGTTGTGATGGCAAGACATGGAGCGGTGCCTACTTGTAGCGGCGGGGGCGCCCGGGAAAGCGCATCAGGTCCCAGATTCAGGCAGCCTTTTCTGTGATGGACTGAAAATATGAACTGCTGTAGGCGTAATGTCCATCGGGTGAGACGAGAGCTGGTTTTCGGGCAGTTGAAGGCCCATGATAGGGCGGCATGGTCTGTAAAGACCTCGAAAGGGCGACCTTCTAAGTAGTGTCTCCACTTTTCTATGGCCCAAACCACGGCCAAACACTCCTTCTCTGATGTGGAGTAATTCTGCTCAGCTCCTCTCAACATTCGCGATGCGTACGCTACTGCGCGTTCTCCTTCTGCTGATTTCTGGGTGAGTATGGCTCCCAGGCCCACTTCGCTGGCGTCCGTGTGTACTTGGAACGGCATATTTAGGTTTGGTTGAATTTGTACTGGTGGGTTTTGAAGGGCGTGTTTGATGTTCTCCATGGCGTTCTGGCATTCTTCGGATCACTCCCATTTTACTCCCTTCTAGTAAATATCGGCTAGATATTCTTGTCATATCGGCAAAGTGGGGAATGAATTTATGATACCATCCGGCGAGACCCAGAAAACGCTGAAGAGATTTTACGTCTTGTGGAGGAGGATATTCAGCCACCGCCCTGGTTTTCTCTGGGTCCAACTGCACGCTTTCTTTGGAGATGATATGGCCTAGGAACTTCAGCCGCCTTTTGAAGAAATGACATTTCTTCATGTTGAGGGAGAGGTTGGCCTGGGTAAGTTTGGAGAATACTGCATTAAGGTGTTTGATGTGTTGCTCCTGTGTCTGTGAGTAGATAATTATGTCATCTATGTAAACAAAGCAATATTTCCCTCTTAGATCAGCCAAGACTTTCTCCATCAAATGCTGGAAGGTGGCTGCGGCGTTTCTGAGTCCGTAGGGCATGGACCGAAATTGAAACAGCCCTTTGGTGGTGATGAAGGCGGTCTTCTCACAGCTGTCTTTCTCCATCTCCACCTGCCAGTAACCCGATTGCAGATCCAAGGTTGAGAACCAGGAGGCGCCATCCAGTGATTCTATGATGTCATGTATTAAAGGCATTGGATAAGCATCAGGTTTGGTCTTGCTGTTTAGCTTTCTATAATCCACACAAAAACGGTAAGTCCCATCGGGTTTAGGTACTAACACAACTGGGGAAGACCAGGGTGAACATGAAGGTTGGATGATGTTATTCTTCAGCATCTGGTCTACTTGATCTTCTATAATGGTCTTCTTAATGGGTGATACTCTATAGGCTTTGGATCTGAATGGTGTGTCGTCTGATAAAGTGATTGTGTGTCTCACTATTGCTGTTTTGCCTAGGGTGTTGGAGGTGGTGCGTGGCCAAGCAGCCATTAGTTTCAGCAGCTCCTCCTCATTGTCGGTGTCCCAGGATGTCGTGATCACAGGTTTTTCTTCAGCACTTGGGAGCTCGTCGGGCGTCACTGGCAGGGCGAGGTAAAGATTGGCCGTTGCTGGGAGCTGAATGTGTCTTCGTTGTGTCGGCATCGATGGTACACAGGGGGGTGGGGACGTTATGAATGGATGATACACGATCCCCTCCTCTGTTTTCAGCGCGTACTCTCCCCCAGCGATGTCCAAGATGGCTCCTGTGGCTTTTAGGAAGTCGAGTCCCACGATCAGAGAGAAGGCCAGGTGAGCGTCCCTCATGATGAAGGTCTTAATCTCACATTGGGTGGTGTGCCACTTGTACTGTAACAAGGCATGCGTTTGTGCTTGATGTACCTTTCCATCAGCCATGACGAACTTCTGAGGAGATAGAAGTCCAACTTGGTCCTCCTGATCGTCGAGTGTCTGCCATAGATGGTTCCTCATCAGCGTATAAGAACTTCCCGTGTCCACCACCGCATTCACCTTTCTTCCTTGCACTTTCACTGGAACCAGGAGGAGAGATGGAGCTGGTAGAGGTTGAGCAATGGAGAGTCCTGCTGCGTACTTTGAAGGAGCTTGCTCACCTGCCTTCTTATGACTCTTCTCCTTGTTCTGCTGAGAGTCCACCTTCTGCCAGTAGTCTTTGGAACTCTTGCAATCTTTTTCCACCCTGGAACCTATCTTCACGAGCTGTTCCACGGTGGTCACAGTTCCCCTCAGACATCCTGCCACTCTGGGGTTGATATTATTCAGTATTCTCCCCACCAGTTCCTCCTCTGAGATATCCGGCTTCCACTTCAGACAGAGGGCGCGGTAGTCATAGGTGAAGTCCCGCAGGCGTTGACCCGGCTGCTGTACCAGCGACTTCAAATTTTCCTCCACTTCTGTGAGGTAGTCATCAGGTAAGAATGCCGCCATAAAAGCCTGTTTGAAAGACATCCAGTCCCTCACCTTGCCTTTTTCTGCCTTCCACCAGCTCAGAGCAGGTCCTCTTAGAACAGTGCTGAGGGATCCTAGCAGTTCTGGGCTGGGCAGTGGTCTGATCTCCAGATAGTTCTCACACTGTTCGATGAAGTGGAGTACATCTGCTGTCTCTGAAGCTTCGCCAAAGGCTGGAAACTCCAGGCGGATGGGTGGTCGACCATAAAAGGAAGAAGAAGAGGGAGAAACTGAGGAGGTAAGCTGAGCAGAAGAGTGTGGTGGAACACCAGGAGGAATGTCATATGTTTCATGAGTGATGGATGGCTTTACCTTTGTTATAGATGTCGTGATTGGAGTGCTGGGAGAATGTAGACCAGGAGATTGGAGAGAGGCAGGGGTGTAGGCCTGTAATCTTTGGATGGTGGGCGTACTCGTGAAGCGCAGTTTCTTCATCTGATTTTCCCAGATCACGTCACGTCGGAGAAAACAGTCAGTGACAGCTCTTTCCAGCTTCTCCAGGGCCTCTTGGCAGTAGCGCTCCAGCCCTTCTAAGCCGGCGTCCACTGCCTCACGGAAACTGGTTTCTCTGTTTAGACTGCTGTTTACGGATTGTCTAAAATCCTGCTCCAACTTGCTCACTTTGTCTGTGAGCGCCTCCACATCCGCCTTGCATTGAGTTAGTTCATTGTTCATTGTTTGCACATTAATATCAGACACATGAGCAAAAACATCATCATCATCATCATGTCTATCAGATATATACAGTGAACTAATCAAGGATGTTATTTCAGCAGTAGGGTTACGGCGTGTTACAAAAGCATCGTCTCTCTCCTCCATCACATTACTATCTATAGCAAAGTCGGCCTTCACAGCACCACTAGCATTAGCCTTAGCACTAGCATTAGCACTAGCATTAGCGTCCATCTTGTTCAGCCACGTCACACAAAACCGGAAAATATCCAAAATATACATTCCCCGTACGTACGGGCCACCACTATGTAACACTTGGATTATTATTAAACCTTTTGTTACACAAATACGGATTCGGGAATCTAGGTATGAGCTGGTAAACACCACTTCTGGTATTGCGCAACCGCGGCAGGACAATAATAGAAGCAACACAAGAGCAAGTAGTGAAATAAACCAAAGTGTATTATACAAAACAAACCAATAACCAAACAAACACGGTGCACCGAAACCAATATATACAAATATAATACAGATATAAACAAAGTGTAAGGTGTATGCAAGCGTGTGTGTGTGTATGAGTGGAAGTCCAGAGTGTATTGTATTGCGGGTATGTAAAGATGAATAGGAGAGATTAATCTCGACCTCACCGGGAAAGATGACAACTCCGGGGGCACGAGTAACGGAACGAGAGGTGTATTGTGAGTGTCCAAGAGATAAATCCAAATAATGGCAATCATCCGCTAGGAAGCAACAAATTCAATTCAATTCAATTCAATTTTATTTGTATAGCGCTTTTAACAATTGACATTGTCTCAAAACAGCTTTACACAATCAAAAGAATTATTTAAGTTTGTATGGAATGTGAATGTGTATGAATCAAAATGTTCAGATATTCCCTGGCGAGCAAGCCCGAGGGCGACAGTGGCAAGGAAAAACTCCCTGAGACGGTAATAGGAAGAAACCTTGAGAGGAACCAGACTCGACAGGGAACCCATCCTCATCTGGGTGAAACAGATAGCAGGAAATGATCTGCATTTATATAGTGTTAAGTGTTAGGTTCAGCTATAATAGTTGATGTTAATTGATGTTATAATACTTGATGTAAAATGGAGTCCAGTAGTTATTCGAGACTCAGATAGACTTGTAGAAAGTTCCAGTCCTGAACTATCGAATTGTCAAGTCCTCAGAGAAACAGCTGACCACACCAGTCGAGGCCAGAACCATCTTCTAAGTATAGAGAATCATCCCCAGACACCAGACGCATCCTAAAGAGACACACGGGGCATCCATGCGATGAGACCTCCAACCAGAAACCGGGCACCAGGATGGATCAGACAGGTCCGAAGGGCAGAGGGAGTCTGGATCACTGGCAGCTCAGGAACCACATGTGTAGCTCGACAGAGAGAGAGAGAGAAAGAGTGAAAGGGGGAGACAGGGGGAGAGAGGAAAGAGAAAGAGGGGGAGGAAGAGAAGAGGAGGAGAGATTGCAATTAGGTATGGTCACAGTCACAATGTCTAACGTGAATGTATATTTACTGTAGAGTGCAAGCAGGGACTCCGGCAGGACTAATTATGACAGCATAACTAAAAGGGAGAGCCAGAAGGAAACACAAACATGAGGGCTCCCTGAGATGTAAAGCAAACAATCACCTCACCGTCAACAAACCTGAGTGATCAAATGAGACTGAGGAAGACAGCATCTAAACATACCAGTTCACCATAATACTCTACGTCCATGAGTCCCCCAGATCTGCTCCTTTACCTTATGGCAAATCTATTTATAAAATGCTTGGTTAAATAAATAGGTTTTTAGCCTAGACTTAAACACTGAGACTGTGTCTGAGTCCCGAACACTATTTGGAAGACTATTCCATAATT
Organism: Channallabes apus; assembly: GCA_030522415.1. Classification (NCBI taxonomy): domain Eukaryota; kingdom Metazoa; phylum Chordata; class Actinopteri; order Siluriformes; family Clariidae; genus Channallabes; species Channallabes apus. The sequence goes on along the minus strand of CM060125.1, from coordinate 32,205,530 downwards.
TTGGGGCTTTGTAAGAAAAAGCTCTGCCCCCAGCTGTAGTTTTCATAATACGCGGTACTGATAAGCAGCCTGCATCCTTTGACCGAAGTAGGCGTGGCGGATCGTAAGACACTAGCAGTTCGCTCAGATACTGCGGCGCGAGACCATGTAATGCCTTATATGTCAAGAGTAGTATTTTAAAATCAATGCGAAATTTCACAGGGAGCCAATGCAGTGAAGATAGGATAGGGGTGATGTGCTCATATCTTCTGGTTCTAGTGAGGACTCTCGCTGCTGCATTTTGGACTAGCTGAAGCTTGTTTATGCACCTAACTGAACAACCAGACAGTAAGGCATTACAATAGTCCAACCTAGAAGTGATAAAAGCATGAACTAGTTTTCCTGCATCATTTAGCGACAATATATTTCTTATTTTGGCGATATTTCTAAGGTGAAAGAATGCTATCCTGGTGATATTATCTACATGAGCTTCAAATGAAAGGCTGGAATCTATAATCACGCCGAGGTCTTTTACTGTTGCACTTGGCGGAACGGAAAGGCCATCTAAAGTTACGGTGTGATCTAAGATTTTACTTCTAGCTGTATGCGGTCCTATGACTAGAACTTCTGTCTTATCCGGATTAAGCAGAAGGAAGTTAATTAGCATCCAATTTCTTATGTCCTGAACACATTGCTCAACTTTAGTAAGATGGTTTTTCTCATCAGGTTTTGTTGAGACGTATAGCTGTGTGTCGTCAGCATAACAATGAAAACTAATACCATGCTTACGGATTATGTTGCCCAGAGGAAGCATGTAAAGGGAAAAAAGCAGTGGGCCTAAAACTGAACCCTGCGGAACGCCAAACTCCACTAGAGAACATGCAGAATAATCACCATTTAAGTCTACATACTGATAACGATCGGTCAAATAGGATCTGAGCCAGGAGAGGGCTGTACCCTTAATTCCTACTAAATTTTCTAATCTGTGAAGAAGAATAGCATGATCAATGGTATCAAACGCTGCACTGAGGTCGAGTAATACAAGCATAGTTACACAACCCTGATCAGACGCCAATAGGAGGTCATTTACTACTTTAACGAGTGCTGTTTCTGTGCTGTGATGAGGCCTAAATCCTGACTGATACAGTTCATGTATGCGATTTCTATGTAGATATGAGCATAGCTGCTCCGCTACTATCTTTTCCAGAATCTTAGAGATAAAGGGGAGGTTTGATATTGGCCTGTAATTGGACAGCTGACAGGGGTCGAGGTCAGGTTTCTTAATTATTGGTTTAATAACTGCTACTTTAAAAGATTTTGGAACATAACCAATGCTGAGTGAGGAATTAATTATTCTCAACATCGGTTCTGTTATTACTGGTACTATCTGTTTAAGAAAATGTGTCGGTATAGGATCTAATATACAGGTTGATGAATTTGCAGAAGAGATGAGTGAAATTAGTTCATTCTCTTCAAGAGGAGTAAAGTATTCTAGGTTTGAATCTGACATGGCTAGGTTAACATCAGTATCAATTACATTGTTTGGTTTCAAAGCCTCAATTTTATGCCTGATATTTACAATTTTATTATTAAAAAAGTTCATGAAGTCCTCACTATTGCATGATGTTGTTGTGGAGATTTCTGTAGTGGTCTTATTTCTGGTTAATTTGGCTACGGTATTAAATAAAAATCTAGGATTATTTTTATTTTCTTCTATAAGAGTGGAGAGATACGTTGATCTAGCTACACTAAGAGCTTTCCTATAGTTCAGGATGCTCTCTTTCCATGCTATTTGAAATACCAACAATTTAGTTTGACGCCATTTACGCTCTAATTTCCGAGCAGTCTGTTTTAAAGTGCGCGTGTGATCGTTATACCAGGGAGCGAGTTTCTTATCTCTAATAATTTTTCTTTTAGCTGGAGCTACATTATCTAAGGTACAACGAAGTGTCGACTCTAAATATTCAGTTGCCTGATCGAGTTCTGTGGGGTCAGACGGTGGCCTAATCGAAGTTGGTAACTCTGGGAGATTACTGATAAAACTCTGTGTGGTAGTTGATGTGAATGTACGTTTAATACGGTAGCGCGGTACTGTGCGTACATTATCACTGTGACACACTTGAATGGAGACAAGATAGTGATCTGAGATAATTTCAGACAGTGGAATTGTGAATACATTTCTTATAATTAATCCGAAGAATATTACTAAATCTAAAGTGTGACCTGCTTTATGAGTGGGTCCTACTACACACTGATTTACACCTACGGAGTCCAGTATGGATATAAATGCTGTTCTCAGAGGGTCTTCTGGATTCTCAAAATGAATGTTAAAATCTCCAGCAATTAACACTTTGTCTACAGAAATGACCAGGTCTGAGATGAAATCTGCAAATTCACTAAGAAATTCAGAATACGGCCCTGGAGGTCTGTAAATTATAATTAGTGGAATCGACTGAGCTGATTTAATATACTTAAATACACTTATGTTACTATAGAGAATTTCAAATGAGTTAAATTTGTGTCGGTGTTTTTGTACGATAGACAGATTATCATTATGAATAACTGCGACGCCTCCTCCTCTACCAGTTAACCGAGGCTGGTGTATGTAGCTGTATCCAGGAGGACTAGCTTCATTTAGAGCTACATACTTGTCCTGTTTAACCCATGTTTCAGTTAAACAGAGTATATCAAACGCCTGATCTGTGATAATTTCATTAACAATAACTGCTTTTGATGTGAGAGATCTAATATTTAACAATCCTAGCTTCAGATCAGAGGTGCCGGCTGCGCATTCGGTATGATCGGAGTTTGTGGACTTTATGTTAATTAGATTATTGAAACAGACTTTCTGGGTCTTTCTACATTTTTGCTTAGATCGGGGAACAGACACAGTCTCAATATGGTGAACCCTGAGTGACGACTCTATGCAGCTAGCAGACGGTTGGTTTAGCCTGTCTGTCTGCTCAACAAACAATCTCTCTCTCTCAATCAAAACAGCGTGCTGGGGTAATCTCTCCGTGCCGGCTACCTTGTCGGTTCCGGCTTTATGCCGGGTCACGTGATCAGTTCGCATCCGGGTCCCTCGCATCGCGATCGCGCCTGCGCGTGGGGAGCTTGGCCGGTGACCAACACTGTCTAAGGGGAAAATAATAAACCGCTAGGGCACATCACAGTCTACAGGTGAGCAGCATTAGCTCTTCAATTATTTGCCTGTATATAAAAATGTCCCTTTATGTGGCCGCGCTACAAGGTGACTAATGAAAGTGACATGTGCAATTGTCCAGATGTATAAATATTTAGTGCAAGTGTGTATGAATGTGTCCATGATTGTCCAGTCAGAGTTGTGAGCTTAAAATGATGTTATTAGTCCTGTGCGGAGGTGTGATTGAGAGACCTTATCGCCTGCGGGAAGAAGCTCCTCCTCAGCCTCTCTGTGTTGGCCTTTAGGGAGCGGAATCGCTTCCCAGACCGCAACAAAGAGAACAGTCCATTACTGGGGTGACTGAGGTCCTTCATGATCTTCCTGGCCTAATCCAGCACCACTTGCTGTAGATCGAGTGCAGGTCAGGGAGCTCAGTGTGGATGATGCGCTCGGCTGATCGCACCACCCTCTGTAGAGCTCGTCTGTCCTGCATGGTGCTGTTCCCGAACCAGGTCGTGATGTTTCCCGTCAGGATGCTCTCTATGGTGCAGGAGTAGAAGTTCCTGAGCACCTTGGAGGGCAGTCTAAAGTCTCTCAAGCGTCTGAGGTGGTACAGACGCTGCCGGGCTTTTTTCACCACGGTGTTGGTGTGACAGGACCATGACAGGTCCTGCTTGATGTGAACACCGAGGTATCTGAAGATGTCCACTCTCTCCACTGGGCTGCTGTTGATGACGGGGGTTTGGTAGTTCCTCTCCTGCTTTGTACTAAAGTCCACTATCAGCTCCTTTGTCTTACTGACGTTCAGGAGGAGATTGTTCCTCTGGCACCAGCTCTCCAGATTTCCAATCTCCTCTAGGTAGTCCGACTCATCATTGTTGGTGATCAGTCCGACCACGACGGTGTCGTCAGCAAACTTGATGATGGAGGTGGAGTTGGTAGTGGCCACGCAGTCGTGGGTGTACAAAGAGTACAGCAGGGGGCTCAGAACATAACCCTGGGGGGCTCCAGTGCTGAGAGTGAGTGTAGCTGAGACATGTCCGCCCATCCTTACTGCCTGTGGTCTGCCAGTCAGAAAATTGGAGATCCACTGACATATAGATGAGCTGAGTCCCAGGTGCTCCAGCTTGGTGGTGAGTGTGGAGGGAATTTTGGCATTAAAAGCAGAGCTGTAGTCGATGAAGAGCATTTTAAAATAATTCCCTTTCCTAGTGTCCAGGTGAGTGAGGGATGTGTGGAGGAGATGAGAGATTGCATCGTCTGTGGAGCGGTTCTGACGGTATGCAAACTGCAGTGGGTCCAGTGTGTCGGGTAGTGAAGAAATGATGAAGTCTCTGACCAGGCGTTCAAAGCACTTCATCACTACTGAGGTGAGGGCTACGGGGCGATAGTCATTGACTGAAGCAGGATGTGGTTTCTTCGGGACAGGAACAATGATGGACTCTTTGAAGCACGTGGGGATCACCGACTGAGATAAGGAGATGTTGAATATCTCAGTGAACACAGGTGCTAGCTGGTCTGCGCAGGATCTGAGAATACGGCCTGAGATGCCGTCTGGTCCTGCTGCTTTCCTGGTGTTCACTCTCTTGAAGGCTCTCCTCACATCGTGCTCGGAGATGATGAGCGCGTTCCCGGTGCTGGCAGTGTCTTCCTGTCTGCAGCCGTTAGCGCCGCTAGCATTAGCGCCGTTAGCATTAGCATCGCTAGCGTCTTTAGCTGCAGCCTCGAAGTGAGCATAGAATGTGTTGAGCTCGTCTGCCAGAGTCACGTCCGCGTTCGTCATACCGGATGTTGGTGCTTTATAGTCCGTTATTGTCCTTAGTCCCTGCCACAGGCTCCTAGAGTCACTCTGTTGAAACTGTGACTCTAGTTTTCTCCCGTAGCGCTGCTTCGCCTCTTTCACCGCCTTCCGGACGTTGTATGACGCAGCCTTGTATGGTTCCATGTCCCCCAACGCAAGTGTTGTAGGCGGCAGTGCGAGATCTCAGAGCGTCGCGGATGGTTTTATCCACCCACGGCTTCTGGTTGGGAAACATTCTGATAGTCTTTTTCTCCACCGTATCGTCTACTAGTTTCCCAATAAATCCCACAACCGCTTCCGTAAACACTCTGACGTCATCATCGGAGCTGTTTCTGAACATGTCCCAGTCTGCGTCATCGAGTGCGTCCTGTAACGCGGCCACCGATTGGTCCATCCAGCGCGCGACCTCCCTCTGAACCGGAACTTCCTGTTTCAGCCTTTGTTTATATTTTGGAATGAGGAAGATGGCGGCGTGGGCGGATTTACCAAATGCTGGACGAGATTGCGCCTTGTAGCCGTCCTTGACCATTGTATAGCAATGATCTAGTGTTCTTTCGCCCCTGGTGGGACAGGTGATGTGCTGATAAAAGTTCGGCGCTGCGAGTTTGAGGTTGGCACTATTAAAGTCCCCCGCCACAATGAGCGCAGCGTCCCGGTGTTTTGTCTGGTGCTGTGTGAGTGCCTCATGCAGCTCGCATAAGGCAGTGTCAATGTCCGCTTGTGGTGGGATGTAAACGGCACTGATTATGTGAATTATGTGAACTCCCGTGGAAGATAAAAAGGACGACACATGATGGACAGTAGTTCCAGGTTTGGTGTGCAGGAGCGTGTAAGAGGAACAACGCTCGCGCTGTTGTTCACCATTAAGCACACGCCGCCTCCCCTTGACTTCCCCGAGTCCTGCGTCCTGTCCATGCGGTGAACCGAGAAGAACTCGGCTGGTTGTATGGCGTGGTCTGGCACCGCTGGGTTCAGCCATGTCTCGGTGAAGCAGAGAAGGTTGCAGTCCCGAATGTCTCTCTGGAACTTTATCCTGGCCCTGAGGTCATCGAGTTTGTTTTCCAGTGACTGGACGTTGGCGAGCAGGATGCTAGGCAGAGGTGTATGGTGTGCACGGGCTCTGAGCCTATTCCTCACGCCGGCTCGTTTCCCTCGGGTCCGTCGCTTCGCGTCGCATCCATTGTTCTCCCTCAGGATCTCACTCGGCCAGCTCGGATCCGGAGTTAAAAATGTCGAATTGTGAGTACATTGTATACCAATAGAAACAAGAGTGTCTCTATCATACCTAATGTACTCAATGGTGGTGATTTTGCCGATTTTAAAACACTGAAAACTAACTTAAAGAACAAAAACAAAGAAAAGGTGGTCGGAGCAGACGTGACGGGCAGCCGACCTCACCGGCGCCATCTTGAAACCAATCTACAATAATATAGTGCGTTAATCATCCAGATGCAAATGTTACGGAATATGAACATCCTTCAGGGGTTTCACTGAAAACACTGATGCTTGACAGGTGAGACCTAGCTTCTGCAGGCCTCTCTCCAGCAAGACTTCTCTCACACAGACTGGAGTGGATTTGCTTCTCATGCAACCACTGACGCAATCACCAATATCAATATCTACACAAACTCTGTTCTGGATCATATTAACAGGTCCAGAACAGTCACGAGATCCACACAAAGAAACAGCAGCATTCCCTAATCAGAAACTCTGGATGAACCAGGAGGTCTGCCTTTTGCTCAAAGCATGCAATACAGTTTTCAGTTCAGTAGGCCTTCAGCGTCACCAGAGCCAATCTGAGGAGGGGAATCTGCTATTCAGGAAGGCACAGCAGCATCCGTACTTTCTGAGAAGACTTAAAAAGCTCCACCTATGTTACAAATCTCAGTGTGTTACTGCAAAAGTCCTTCCTTTACGGTTTAAAAGACCGTAAAGGTGGTGAAAACCGCCCAACGAAACAATTGGCACCCAGCTACGCACCCTGGAAGACATTTACATGAGATGCTGTCTGCAAAGGGCGAGAGGCATTATCAAAGATTTCTCTCACCCAAATAATACACTGTTGAATCTGCCGTCCATCAGGTGACGCTACAGATGCATCAGAGCCTGCTCCACCAGACTGAAAAATAGCTTTTTTCCTGTGGCTGTTACCGCACTGAACAGCTGATCATGAACTGTTACATGTAGCTAACATACCACTGCTTCATTTTTTACCACTTTGCACCATCTGTAATTATGCTCATCATTGCAATACTGCTCATCCGGAGATCCCTGGTTCGGTTCCCGGGTGAGGCTGTAACTTCTCACAGCCGGAGGTCTAGAACTCCGCTGTTGTTGGTTCCCAAGTGCCGGATGAGAAAGGAGAAGGGTTGGGCGTTGGGCTAGCAACCCGCCCCATAAAAACCCAACCCTACGCTACGGAAACAACGAAAAATTCTGTTCAATGGAGAACACTCCTTGCCCTATGCACCAATCGGTGCTGGAGGCCTTAAGGATTAAGGATTGCAATACTGCATATTTCACCAATATTTATTTTGTATACTGTAGAAAATAAAAACTCACACAAGTACATATGCATATCCTGTTACTTTTAGGCATGTAATCTTTCAGACATGCTAATCCACTGCAATGTTTGCAGTTACTGCACTACAGTACAGTACATTACAGTAGCACATTCACTGCACAATGCTACACAGTTATACTGTACATTACTATATCAGTATATATACCATAACTCTATTACCAAATATATCTTCTGTTTGTATAACACATTGTATTTATTTATTGTAAATATTGATGCACTTCTGGTTAGATGCTCTGCAACTGCATTTCATTGGCTGTGTACATGTACTCTGCACAATGGAAAAGTTTAATATAATCTAACTTAGAGACAATGGTGCATGGTTATAAGTACATATTGTTGACTAGTCAGGGAAATAAACAAAAAATAAAAAAGGGTTTTAACATATCATTGTTTAGCAAAAGCCAGACAAAACATGTCCTATTTCATAATAGGCTCTATTAGGTCCTATTAGGCCCCCTCAATGGTTTTATATTTTAATAATATATTTTTGTTTTTGGAACAGTTTGACTGCAAAATTAGATAAATCCTGGTTTTGGAGTCTTAGGCTAAACATTTAATGATTAGTTTAAATAATCCCTGAGGTCACATGTTTTTACTTAGCTGTTGGTGTTAATAGCAGTGATGTGATGAGATAACACTGAAATAATATTTTCACATCAGCAAGAGACCACAGCCAAACCCAGCACGCTCTCTGCCAGTACACGTGCCGCGTTACCAGATGTGATGCTGGCGGTGGCAACTACAGCCATCTCACAGTAACCTGTCGTCATCTTGCTCACTGAAAGTCTACAGCATCGTCAGCAACAGCATATATATATATATATATATATATATATATATATATATATATATATATATATATATATACACACACACTCACCTAAAGGATTATTAGGAACACCATACTAATACGGTGTTTGACCCCTTTCACCTTCAGAACTGCCTTAACTCTACGTGGCATTGATTCAACAAGGTGCTGAAAGCATTCTTTAGAAATGTTGGCCCATATGGTTAGGATAACAGCTTGCAGTTGATGGAGATCAGTGGGATGCACATCCAGGGCATGAAGCTCCTGTTCCACCACATCCCAAAGATGCTCTATTGAGTTGATATCTGGTGACTGTGGGGGCCATTTTAGTACAGTGAACTCATTGTCATGTTCAAGAAACCAATTTGAAATGATTGGAGCTTTATGGACATGGTGCATTATCCTGCTGGAAGTAGCCATCAGAGGATGGGTACATGGTGTTCGTAAAGAGATGGACATGGTCAGAAACAATGCTCAGGTAGCCTGTGGCATTTAAAAGATGCCCAATTGGCACAAAGGGGCCTAAAGTGTGCCAAGAAAACATCCCCCACACCATTACACCACCACCACCAGCCTGCACAGTGGTAACAAGGCATGATGGATCCATGTTCTCATTCTGTTTACGCCAAATTCTGACTCTACCATTTGAATATCTCAACAGAAATCGAGACTCATCAGACCAGGCAACATTTTTCCAGCCTTCAACTGTCCAATTTTGGTGGGCCTCTTTTCCCTATTTGTAGTGGAGATGAGTGGTACCCAGTGGGGTCTTCTGCTGTTGTAGCCCATCCGCCTCAAGGTTGTGTGTGTTGTGGCTTCAAAAATGCTTTGCTGCATATCTCGTTTGTAACGAGTGGTTATTTCAGTCAAAGTTGCTCTTCTATCAGCTTGAATCAGTTGGCCCAGTCTCCTCTGACCTCGAGCATCAACTAGCATCATTCTTTGTAAACCCTATGAATTGGTTGTGGGTGAAAATCCCAGTAACTGAGACCAGCCCGTCTGGCACCAACAACCATGCCACGCTCAACATTACTTAAATCACCTTTCTTTCCCATTCTGACATTCAGTTTGGAGTTCAGGAGATTGCCTTGACCAGGACCACACCCCTAAATGCATTGAAGCAACTGTAATGTGATTGATTGATTAGATAATTGCATTAATGAGAAATTGAACAGGTGTTCCTAATAATCCTTTAGGTGAGTGTAAATATATATATATATATATATATATATTTCTCCTAAAGAATTACCACAAGCGTCAGTGAAATCCAGGACAGTGACCTGTGACCTTTAGTGTCTGGACACGCCCACAGACCCCAGAGGTTTATACTAATTATGTCTGTTCTGTGCAGGATCAAAAACATTTCAGTTTGCTTTTAAGAATGATATTTCCTGCTCTACTGTATCTGTATATTTGATTTAGAAAACAGATTGCCTTAATTTGATCCGTTTCCACCTCCTTCTATCAGAGAAATGTGCTCTGTTGTATTTTCTACTCAACCTCCCCTTTATGTGAATGCATGCTGTTAAAGTTCTGCTGAAGTTTCTGCTGATTGAAGGTGTGGAAGCGATTAACGTTTACAGAAGATTTTAGTCATGATGAGATTTACTTAGTCGCAGTAAAACATTAAATGGTGCAAACGTTTTAAAGACGCCCATACATCTGTGAATGTCGTTCCCGTGAACATTCAGTGAGTGGAACACCTGATCGCTGAAAATCGATGGATAAATTGTCACAACCTGTGTGTGAACTGTACACACACTCATTCACCAATACCACGTTACTCGGCTGAGAGTTATTGCTACAGTACATCCCACTACAGTCCTGACCTTCCTCCAGGACATTTCCACGAGTTCCTGTGAGGCCGGTGTTTCAGACATGAAGCAGGCAGTCCAATCACGGCTCCGGCGTACTGAGAAAGCTCGTGTATCACTTTCCTGCTACCTTGATAGTGTCCAAGCTCTAGTGAAACACTGGGATAAGTGCATTAGTGTAGCAGAGGGATTATATAGTGAAATAAAGGGAGATTTTACTCTCAGAACTTCTGTTCTGTTATTCTGCTTTGTTTCGAATGCCCATCATAATAGTAGCCTGATCTGTAGTTGAGTAATGTTTCAGTCATGTAACAGTAGATCAGCTTAAGTACAGATATTCAGATCTTTCCAGCACTGGAACATCACACACGCTATAACTGTAGACACACTCTGTGTCCTGTTCTCAAAATAGACGGAGAAAGGGAATTTATATTATGTGTGTGAGAGAGAAACATCAGCAGGAAAGTGATACACGTGACATCCCAGGTTGTGAGTCACTGCAGTAACCAATAACACATATTTGTGCTTACATGCACAAGCTCTCTCTCTCGCGTGCGCACACACACACACACACACACACACACACACACACACACACACACACACACACACACACACACACAAACTTTCAACCCAAATCTAAACCCTCAGCTCATAAATATGAATGAACCCGTAGCTCTGTTGCTTAGCAACCCTCATCAGCATATGACCTGCTAAAGTTCCTCAGAGGATCCTGCACCGAACACACACACACACACACACACACACACACACACACACACTCTAACTCATTCTGATTATTCCATATTTAACCTTTTAACTTTAAGGTTAGGGGTAGTGTGTAATATAGTGTAATATTTAGTTGTGTAGTGTGTAGTGTACAGGGTGTAAGGCTATGGCAAGGGACCACTGCTTGGTCCTCTTCTGTTCTCCTTTATACTCCGCCTCTCAGTGAGGTCACATCCTCACATGGGTTTTCATACCTTATGTATATTGTTCCCTTATTTTTGTGGGAAAATTACACATTTTTCTGATCCCAAATGTGAAATCACTGATGTGTTCTGATTGGCTAGAAAATGCAGTGTTCAGGGGAAGTAAACAACTCCAGACACTATAACGTTTCATTTGTATAAAGGAGTGAAATAATTTCATGGAAGCCAGAATGCAGGATCTGAATTGTCTATCAGCTTCAACTAATGTAAATAAACAAACAAACAAACAAACACACACACACATTACTCTAAGGTTTCTGTCAAAGTACTTTTTAAAAGGAGTGTGACATGTGAACTTTAAAGCACTGGTCACACACTGTGCTGTTCCACGCTCCCTCTGGTCTTATCCAGAATATTTTACTTTTTAGACAATTTAACACACATACATGAAACCCAAGCTTGCTCATGGCCATCACGGTCCTCTAGTCTCGTAAAGAGTGCTGGTGTTTAGGATCTGGCCCTGACCTGTTATGGTATTAAGCCTCAGAGAACAGCTGTTAGCATCAGCCACGGACAGAACCGTCTTCATGGTAAAGTGTAACCGTCCCCAGTCACCACACGCCTCCCAGACCTCCATGTGGCAGGACTAACTATGACATCATAACTTAAAGGGAGAAAAATTAAATTTCAAGAAAAGAAAGAGGTAAAAGTCTAACGTTTTGAAAAGTGATGTGACTGAACACTGCCTCGTGAGGGTGCAGCACGAGGTATGAGGACATGTCTCTACCTCAAGAGGATGTAATGTGTCTATATGACATGGGGACATGTGAACTAAGGAGCGTGTGAGGCTCTTCATGACAATGTGGTAACGTCTCTCTTCCTGTTGAGGACACATGGATGTGTATCCGACGATGTGCCTCCACTTCATGACAATGTAAGGGAGGTCACATCTACAGCTTCAGTCCCTAAAAAACACACAGGCACCTGGTCAGGAAATGGAGCATAACTCCATTGGAGTTGAGTTCGTTGAGCACTTTCCAGTTCCTCTTTTTCAGATCTACAGCCTGTTTCAGATCTACAGCTAAAAAAAATTGGTTTTTAGTCTAGAAAAGTCTAGTGTATCTGAGTCCTGAACATTAAGTGGAAGACTATTCCATAACTTGGGGCTTTGGTATGAATATGAATCCGATTACTAAAGACAGATTTACCAGTAATCTGCCGGATCTGTCCAAATTTCTTATTAGACCTCTAAATGCAGACGATCTAGATTGACTAGCAGCATGGGCACTATTTTTACCAGTACATTAGACACTGTTGCACCCATCAGATTAAAAAAAAGTCAGAGATAAAACACTTGCACCATGGTACAACAGTCATACTCACGCCCTAAAGAGAGCAACCCGTAACCTCGAGCGAAAACGGAGGAAAACTAAATTAGAATTTTTCGATTTGCATATAAAGACAATATGTGCAGCTATAGACAGGCTCTAAAAGCAGATGGGGCCGAGCATCTTAGCCAACTGATAGCAAGAAACCAAAACAATCCCAGGTTCTTATTTAGTACAGTGGCTCACCTAACAAAACCTAAGATGCCTACAGGTAGTATCACAGTTTAGAAGACTTCATGGTCTCCTTCAGTGAAAAAATCTTTAGTATCAGGAAGAAAATAATGAAGGTTCAACCTCTTATAGCATCTCATGAACCAGTCCAGTCTAAAGCTTCACATTTAGATTTTCAGTGTTTTACAGGTATAGGACAGGAAGAGCTGTATAATCTTATCAGATTTTTAAAAGAAGTAATGCATACGGTTGGAGAGCCGCTTCTAAACATTATTAATTCTTCATTATATCTAGGTCATGTCCCAAAACCTTTCAAGTTGGCAGTTATTAAGCCTTTTCTTAAAAAAGCTAATTTAGACTCGAATGAAATAACAAATTACAGACTGATTTCAAAGCTTCCATTTATATAAAAAATATTAGAAAAGTAGTATCAGCTCAAATATGCACATTCTTGCAGGAAAACGATATCCTCAAAGAATTTCAGTCAGGTTTCAGGCCCCATCATAGTACAGAAACTGCACTAGTTAAGATGCAAATGACTTCGGACCAAGGCTGCATTTCAATGCTAGTCTTACTTGATCATAGTGCTGCATTCAACACTATATATCATAATATTTTCATAGATCGTTTACAAAATCACATAGGTATTCAGGGACAGGCATTAAAATGGTTTAGATCATACCTGTCTGATCTATACCATTTTGTAGTTCCAAATCTGTCTGGTGTAATGCCAGTGAAATATGGGGTCCCACAAGGGTCAGTTTTAGGACCGCTGCTGTTCTTAATATAAATGCACTCAAAAAGATGAACATGGCTACCTGTTACATGTACTAAAATGTAATATGATTTGTACATAATAATTTCATGTTTCCAAGCTAAACATGAATAAGTTATTTTGTTTTTGCATGAAATTCAACAACTTAACATGTACTAGATTCAATCATGTGAGATAAACCAACGAGATTGTGTCACTATGAAAACCGGAAATAGCAAAACTGGAAATAGCAAGACCGGAAATATCGCGAGAAGAGAACAGTTTGTTGAGAAGACAAGCGTTTGGCGGTCGTGTGGAAAAGGTAAGAGGAATTAATTCCCATCTTTCTCATTAGAAACGAAATACTGAACAAAAATGTTACCTGCTGTTTAGTCACATTATTTTAGTTTAAGCTATTTCTTATATTTTTAATCACACTTAAAATACCAACGGTTATATGCGCGTGCTTGCAGTTCGGTTCTGGTTTCTGTCTGTTCTCATGAGTTGTGAAGCGAGAGGAACAAAGTATAAATATTGTTCATTTGCTAAATTAAGTATCATGAATTTTAATTGAATATCTATCTCTGTGTTTGTTCACAGCAGTTTGTGACTGAAAGTGTGTCTGCATCTATAATATTATATATGTTTGCACTGAAGGAGTTGTTTTAATCTCATTGTACATGTGTATAGTGACAATAAAGGCATTCATTCATTCATTCATCTGACTTCAGGAGTTTCCTGACCAACGTATCTAACGGTCATATTTAAAATCATAACGTACAGTTATAAAGTACAAAACGTTTCTGTTGGTGTTTTTTTTTTTATATACTTATTTGTGGTGTTTTATGTTTTGGAAATCTTTTAGAATTGAGACCTCATTTGTAAGTTGCTCCTGGTGTAAAATAAAAATATCCGTTTTATCCCGTTTGTCTGTTTCCTTCCTTCACAGAATTCTGTTGACCAGGGCTTGAAATTTAAATTTACTTGAGTTGGATCAACTTAATTTACAACTGAAAAATTTGTTGTACAACCCTATTCATTTATGTTAACAGTATTAAATTATGTTGGACGCAGCTGTAGTAAATAAGTTAAATGAACCTAATAACATTACTTTGATGGAACCTAAGAACATTAAGTTGGGCCAACAAAATTGCTTAATGCTGAACGAAAGCCATTAAATCAGGTGGAAATTATTTCCATAATTTAATTATGTTCATTCAACGAGTTATTTTTTGAGTGTGCATCCCTTATGTAACATCATTACTTCTAATGACATGAGATTAGTTTCCATTGTTATACTGATGACAACCAGTTATACATCTCAACAAAACCAGACGAAATACCCAAGTTGTCTAAACTAACTGAGTGAGTCCAGGATATAAAAGATGATCGATAACTTTCTTTAACTAAATTCAGATAAGACAAAAATATTATTTATTGGCCCAAAAACCAGTACACAACAGCTCTCACAATTCAGCCTGCGTTTAGAAGGATGTACTGTTACTACCAGCTCGACAGTAAAAGACCGGGGTGTAATATTAGACAGTAATTTGTCCTTTGAAAATCATATCTCCAATATCACAAAAACAGCCTTTTTCCACCTTAGAAATATTGCAAAGCTTAGGAGCATCTTATCCGTATCTGATGCATTCATGACCTCCAGACTGGACTACTATAATGCATTACTAGGTGGTTGTCCTGTATCCTCAATAAACAAGCTTCAGTTACTGTAGTCCAAAATGCAGTCGCCAGGGTTCTCACTAGATCAAGAAAATATGATCATATAACCAAATTCTAATTTTATTGGTTACATACACAGTCATACACAGTACAATATGCAGTGAAATGCTTTCACGACCGCCAGTGACCTTAAAAAGAAAATAAAAGCTTATACGTAAAATAAACATCAATAAAAGGAAATACTAAAGAAATAAATTTAACTAGTAAAATAAACTGTACAAATGAGGGCATAATAAAACATTGCAAAATATAGAAATATAGGGGGGGAAAGTATACAGTGGTGTGAAAAACTATTTGCCCCCCTCCTGATTTCTTATTCTTTTGCATGTTTGTCACACAAAATGTTTCTGATCATCAAACACATTTAACTATTAGTCAAAGATAACACAAGTAAACACAAAATGCAGTTTTTAAATGAGGGGTTTTATTATTTAGGGAGAAAAAAAATCCAAACCTACATGGCCCTGTGTGAAAAAGTAATTGCCCCCTGAACCTAATAACTGGTTGGGCCACCCTTAGCAGCAATAACTGCAATCAAGCGTTTGCGATAACTTGCAACGAGTCTTTTACTGCGCTCTGGAGGAATTTTGGCCCACTCATCTTTTCAGAATTGTTGTAATTCAGCTTTATTTGAGGGTTTTCTAGCATGAACCGTCTTTTTAAGGTCATGCCACAACATCTCAATAGGATTCAGGTCAGGACTTTGACTAGGCCACTCCAAAGTCTTCATTTTGTTTTTCTTCAGCCATTCAGAGGTGGATTTGCTGGTGTGTTTTGGGTCATTGTCCTGCTGCAGCACCCAAGATCGCTTCAGCTTGAGTTGACGAACAGATGGCCGGACATTCTCCTTCAGGATTTTTTGGTAGACAGTAGAATTCATGGTTCCATCTATCACAGCAAGCCTTCCAGGTCCTGAAGCAGCAAAACAACCCCAGACCATCACACTACCACCACCATATTTTACTGTTGGTATGATGTTCTTTTTCTGAAATGCTGTGTTACTTTTACGCCAGATGTAACGGGACACGCACCTTCCAAAAAGTTCAACTTTTGTCTCGTCGGTCCACAAGGTATTTTTCCCAAAGTCTTGGCAATCATTGAGATGTTTTTTAGCAAAATTGAGACGAGCCTTAATGTTCTTTTTGCTTAAAAGTGGTTTGTGCCTTGGAAATCTGCCATGCAGGCCGTTTTTGCCCCGTCTCTTTCTTATGGTGGAGTCGTGAACACTGACCTTAATTGAGGCGACTGAGGCCTGCAGTTCTTTAGATGTTGTCCTGGGGTCTTTTGTGGCCTCTCGGATGAGTTGTCTCTGCGCTCTTGGGGTAATTTCGGTCGGCCGGCCACTCCTGGGAAGGTTCACCACTGTTCCATGTTTTTGCCATTTGTGGATAATGGCTCTCACTGTGGTTCGCTGGAGTCCCAAAGCTTTAGAAATGGCTTTATAACCTTTACCAGACTGATAGATCTCAATTACTTTTGTTCCTGAATTTCTTTGGATCTTGGCATGATGTCTAGCTTTTGAGGTGCTTTTGGTCTACTTCTCTGTGTCAGGTAGCTCCTATTTAAGTGATTTCTTGATTGAAACAGGTGTGGCAGTAATCAGGCCTGGGGGTGACTACAGAAATTGAACTCAGGTGTGATAAACCACAGTTAAGTTATTTTTTTAACAAGGGGGGCAATCACTTTTTCACACAGGGCCATGTAGATTTGGATTTTTTTTCTCCCTTAATAACGTAAACCTTCATTTAAAAACTGCATTTTGTGTTCAATTATGTTATCTTTGACTAATAGTTAACGGTTTTTGATGAGCAGAAACATTTAAGTGTGACAAACATGCAAAAGAATAAGAAATCAGGAAGGGGGCAAATAGTTTTTCACACCACTGTATATATATATATATATAGAATTTAAAGTGACAATGGTTATGCAAATATGCATGAAAGGTGACTAATGAAAGTGACATGTGCAATTGTCCAGATGTATAAATATTTAGTGCAAGTGTGTATGAATGTGTCCATGATTGTCCAGTAAATGTCAATGTTGTGAGTTTAAAAAGATGTTATTAGTCCTGTGTGAAGAAGCTCCTCCTCAGTCTCTCTGTGTTGGCCTTCAGGGAGCGGAATCGCTTCCCAGACCGCAACAAAGAGAACAGTCCATTACTGGGGTTTCTGAGGTCCTTCACAATCTTCCTGGCCTTGGTCCAGCACCGCTTGCTGTAGATCGAGTGCAGGTCAGGGAGCTCAGTGCGGATGATGCACTCAGCTGATCGCACCACCCTCTGTAGAGCTCGTCTGTCCTGCATGGTGCTGTTCCCGAACCAGGTCGTGATGTTTCCCATCAGGATGCTCTCTCTGGTGCAGGAGTAGAAGTTCCTGAGCACCTTGGATGGCAGTCTAAAGTCTCTCAAGCGTCTGAGGTGGTACAGATGCTGCCGAGCCTTTTTCATTCAATTTCAATTCAATTCAATTCAGTTTTATTTGTATAGCGCTTTTAACAATTGACATTGTCTCAAAACAGCTTTACACAATCAAAAGAATTATTTAAGTTTGTATGGAATGTGAATGTGTATGAATCAAAATGTTCAGATATTCCCTGGTGAGCAAGCCCGAGGGCGACAGTGGCAAGGAAAAACTCCCTGAGACGGTAATAGGAAGAAACCTTGAGAGGAACCAGACTCGACAGGGAACCCATCCTCATCTGGGTGAAACAGATAGCAGGAAATGATCTGCATTTATACAGTGTTAAGTGTTAGGTTCAGCTATAATAGTTGATGTTAATTGATGTTATAATACTTGATGTAAAATGGAGTCCAGTAGTTATTCGAGACTCAGATAGACTTGTAGAAAGTTCCAGTCCTGAACTATCGAATTGTCAAGTCCTCAGAGAAACAGCTGACCACACCAGTCGAGGCCAGAACCATCTTCTAAGTATAGAGAATCATCCCCAGACACCAGACGCATCCTAAAGAGACACACGGGGCATCCATGCGATGAGACCTCCAACCAGAAACCGGGCACCAGGATGGATCAGACAGGTCCGGAGGGCAGAGGGAGTCTGGATCACTGGCAGCTCAGGAACCACATGTGTAGCTCGACAGAGAGAGAGAGAGAGAGAGAGAAAGAGTGAAAGGGGGAGACAGGGGGAGAGAGGAAAGAGAAAGAGGGGGAGGAAGAGAAGAGGAGGAGAGATTGCAATTGGGTATGGTCACAGTCACAATGTCTAATGTGAATGTATATTTACTGTAGAGTGCAAGCAGAGACTCCGGCAGGACTAACTATGACAGCATAACTAAAAGGGAGAGCCAGAAGGAAACACAAACATGAGGGCTCCCTGAGATGTAAAGCAAACAATCACCTCACCGTCAACAAACCTGAGTGATCAAATGAGACTGAGGAAGACAGCATCTAAACATACCAGTTCACCATAATACTCTACGTCCATGAGTCCCCCAGATCTGCTCCTTTACCTTATGGCAAATCTATTTATAAAATGCTTGGTTAAATAAATAGGTTTTGAGCCTAGACTTAAACACTGAGACTGTGTCTGAGTCCCGAACACTATTTGGAAGACTATTCCATAATTTTGGGGCTTTGTAAGAAAAAGCTCTGGTCCAGCTGTAGTTTTCATAATACGCGGTACTGATAAGCAGCCTGCATCCTTTGACCGAAGTAGGCGTGGCGGATCATAAGACACTAGCAGTTCGCTCAGATACTGCGGCGCTAGACCATTTAATGCCTTATATGTCAAGAGTAGTATTTTAAAATCAATGCGAAATTTCACAGGGAGCCAATGCAGTGAAGATAGGATAGGGGTGATGTGCTCATATCTTCTGGTTCTAGTGAGAACTCTCGCTGCTGCATTTTGGACTAGCTGAATCTTTGTTTATGCACCTAACTGAACAACCAGACAGTAAGGCATTACAATAGTCCAACCTAGAAGTGATAAAAGCATGAACTAGTTTTTCTGCATCATTTAGCAACAATATATTTCTTATTTTGGCGATATTTCTAAGGTGAAAGAATGCTATCCTGGTGATATTATCTACATGAGCTTCAAATGAAAGGCTGGAATCTATAATCACACCGAGGTCTTTTACTGTTGCACTTGACGGAACAGAAAGGCCATCTAAAGTTACGGTGTGATCTAAGATTTTACTTCTAGCTGTATGCGGTCCTATGACTAGAACTTCTGTCGTATCCGGATTAAGCAGAAGGAAGTTAATTAGCATCCAATTTCTTATGTCCTGAACACATTGCTCAACTTTAGTAAGATGGTTTTTCTCATCAGGTTTTGTTGAGACGTAGCTGTGTGTCGTCAGCATAACAATGAAAACTAATACCATGCTTACGGATTATGTTGCCCAGAGGAAGCATGTAAAGGGAAAAAAGCAGTGGGCCTAAAACTGAACCCTGCGGAACGCCAAACTCCACTAGAGAACATGCAGAATAATCACCATTTAAGGCTGAATCCCATTTCTATTTTCTACCCCTTCCCCTTCCCCTCGCCCCTTCCCCTTGTCCCTTGAAACGAAGTGGAAAGGGGAAGGGTTTAAATTTTTCCCCTAAGAAATGGGACACCACTACAACACAGTTATACGTCATCATACGTTGTCACTAGTTCCTAATGTTACGTTAAAGGACATGCGCCGATGTTTATCACACATTGCAATAAGAGAGAGATTACTCACTCCCAAAGTTTTTTTGCGCCGTATTTCATCCCTATACATAATATAAATTACAAAACTGTGGTCACGTTGCAATAAGTAAGAATAGTGTAAGCACCGTTCATTTACATGTACACATATGGCCGTAAGCAAAACAAACAATGCGTTATCAAATGCTCGGCAAACTGCCGTGCTACTGAACTTTCATATTTGTTTGTAGCATGCAGTAAAGTGTATGTGACATAAAAATATATATTTGTAATATCGTGCAATCGGTGCTATCCGCTAGCAAACTTTAGCGATTTTTTTTGCAAACATTTCTTTACAGAACATCACCATAAACACAAACACAAGACTAGAGGTAATATACATATAATGAAAACTTGTCATAAAAATCTTTATTTATGGCAAAAATTTACATTTATGGGTCTGTTTGCTCGAGTGAGCAGCCATGTTGAAAATTTCGCTTAGCCCTTCGTTTGAAGTGAGGTCCTGAAAAATCTTCGTTTGGAGGGCTATCTGGCCCTTCCCCTTCCCCCTCCCCCTCCAACCAAAAGAGAAATGAGACACCCCTACCCCATCACGTGAACGCGCCAAATGGAGGGGTAGGGCTATGTGAAGGGGTAAGGGGTAGAAATGGGATTCAGCCTAAGTCTACATACTGATAACGATCGGTCAAATAGAATCTGAGCCAGGAGAGGGTTGTAACCTTAATTCCTACTAAATTTTCTAATCTGTGAAGAAGAATAGCATGATCAATAGTGTCAAAAGCTGCACTGAGGTCGAGTAATACAAGCATAGTTACACAACCCTGATCAGAGGCCAATAGGAGGTCATTTACTACTTTAACGAGTGCTGTTTCTGTGCTGTGATGAGGCCTAAATCCTGACTGATACAGTTCATGTATGCCATTTCTATGTAGATATGAGCATAGCTGCTCCGCTACTATCTTTTCCAGAATCTTAGAGATAAAGGGGAGGTTTGATATTGGCCCGTAATTGGACAGCTGACAGGGGTCGAGGTCAGGTTTCTTAATTATTGGTTTAATAACTTCTACTTTAAAAGATTTTGGAACATAACCAATGCTGAGTGAGGAATTAATTATTCTCAACATCGGTTCTGTTATTACTGGTACTATCTGTTTAAGAAAATGTGTCTTTATAGGATCTAATATACAGGTTGATGAATTTGCAGAAGAGATGAGTGAAATTAGTTCATTCTCTTCAAGAGGAGTAAAGTATTCTAGGTTTGAATCTGACATGGCTAGGTTAACATCAGTATCAATTACATTGTTTGGTTTCAAAGCCTCAATTTTATGCCTGATATTTACAATTTTATTATTAAAAAAGTTCATGAAGTCCTCACTATTGCATGATGTTGTTGTGGAGATTTCTTTAGTGGTCTTATTTCTGGTTAATTTGGCTAAGGTATTAAATAAAAATCTAGGATTATTTTTATTTTCTTCTATAAGAGTGGAGAGATACGTTGATCTAGCTACTGTAAGAGCTTTCCTATAGTTCAGGATGCTCTCTTTCCATGCTATTTGAAATACCAACAATTTAGTTTGACGCCATTTACGCTCTAATTTCCGAGAAGTCTGTTTTAAAGTGCGCGTGTGATCGTTATACCAGGGAGCGAGTTTCTTATCTCTAATAATTTTTCTTTTAGCTGGAGCTACATTATCTAAGGTACAACGAAGTGTCGACTCTAAATATTCAGTCGCCTGATCAAGTTATGTGGGGTCAGACGGTGGCCTAATCGAAGTTGGTAACTCTGGGAGATTACTGATAAAACTCTGTGTGGTAGTTGATGTGAATGTACGTTTAATACGGTAGCGCGGTGCTGTGCGTACATTATCACTGTGACACACTTGAATGGAGACAAGATAGTGATCTGAGATAATTTCAGACAGTGGAATTGTGAATACATTTCTTATAATTAATCCGAAGAATATTACTAAATCTAAAGTGTGACCTGCTTTATGAGTGGGTCCTACTACACACTGATTTACACCTACGGAGTCCAGGATGGATATAAATGCTGTTCTCAGAGGGTCTTCTGGATTCTCAAAATGAATGTTAAAATCTCCAGCAATTAACACTTTGTCTACAGAAATGACCAGGTCTGAGATGAAATCTGCAAATTCACTAAGAAATTCAGAATACGGCCCTGGAGGTCTGTAAATTATAATTAGTGGAATCGACTGAGCTGATTTAATATACTTAAATACACTTATGTTACTATAGAGAATTTCAAATGAGTTAAATTTGTGTCGGTGTTTTTGTACGATAGACAGATTATCATTATGAATAACTGCGACGCCTCCTCCTCTACCAGTTAACCGAGGCTGGTGTATGTAGCTGTATCCAGGAGGACTAGCTTCATTTAGAGCTACATACTCGTCCTGTTTATCCCATGTTTCAGTTAAACAGAGTATATCAAACGCCTGATCTGTGATAATTTCATTAACAATAACTGCTTTTGATGCGAGAGATCTAATATTTAACAATCCTAGCTTCAGATCAGAGGTGCCGGCTGCGCATTCAGTATGATCTGAGTTTGTGGTCTTTATGTTAATTAGATTATTGAAACAGACTTTCTGGGTCTTTCTACATTTTTGCTTAGATCGGGGAACAGACACAGTCTCAATATGGTGAACCCTGAGTGACAACTCTATGCAGCTAGCAGACGGTTGGTTTAGCCTGTCTGTCTGCTCCCTGGCCTGGGCTCTGGATTGTCACCGATTAACTAGACCTCTACTGAGACTATGAGCTATACTACAGGAAATGAGAGCAGCACCTTCCCGAGTGGGATGGACACCGTCCCGCCCTAACAGGCCAGCTTTGCCCTCAAAGGTCTTCCAATTATCTATGTAGCCCACATTATTTTCGGAGCACCACCTGGACATCCAGCGGTTCAGCGACCATAACCTGCTGTAAGCTATGTCGCCACGTCTCATTGGGATGGGACCAGAGCATACTACTTCATCGGACATCGCCTTCGCTAATTTAAACACCTCTGTAAAGTTATTCTTACTAACCTCTGACTGACGTAGGCATATATCATTAGCTCCAGCATGTACCACTATCTTAGAGAACCTATGCTGTCCTAGAGCCCTAAGATTACCTGCTATGTCCGGTGCTCTGGCTCCCAGGATACACCTAACCACTGCCGCTGGCGCCCCTAAAGGTCTAGCTAATGTCACGTGCCTCAGTATAGAGTCTCCTATAACCAGAGCTCTTTCAGGTTCTTTCAGGTGCAGCACTGAGGAGAGCAAACCTGTTGGACACGTGAGGCGCAGAGGAGGTGTGCTCCGGTGGGCTAGCCTTAGCGTTAGCTTTGGCTGAACGAGTATGCCGCCGAGTCGTGACCCACTCGCCCCGCTGTGAGGGCTCTAATGCCGGAGTCGGGGGCTGTTTATCTCCGCCTGTGGCACCCAGACTGTCCGCTACAGGAATAACGCTGCTCTCACACTGTCTAACACTCTCTAAAGTCTGGATGCGCTCCTCTAATGCTGATATCTTCTCCGTCAGAGTGCTCACTAACACACACCTATCACAAATAAAATTATCACTAATGACGGAGGAAGAATGTCTAAACATCCTGCACTCTACACACTGAACAAGCTGAACGGTAGACATTATAACGTACCCTCTGTGTCGGAGTTTTAGTTGTTTGGAGATGAATTCCGTTTGTTGTTTTTAGACGAGGAAACTCGCGCGTTGCGAAACTTTCGCGGCAACAATACGAAAACAGGAAGCTACGTCACCAACAGGAAGCCACTTCAATCTCTTCAATCTAATCTGAAGGTCTCTGGACTGTGGGAGGAAACTGGAGTACCTTTTTCATCACGGTGTTGATGTGACAGGACCATGACAGGTCCTGAGTGATGTGAACACCGAGGTATCTGAAGCTGTCCACTCTCTCCACTGGGCTCCTGTTGATGACAGTGATCTGGTAGTTCCTCTCCTGCTTTGTACAAAAGTCCAGTACCAGCTCCTTTGTCTTGCTGACGTTCAGGAGGAGATTGTTCCTCTGGCACCAGTTCTCCAGATTTCCAATCTCCTCTAGGTAGGCCGCCTCATCATTGTTGGTGATCAGTCCAACCACGACGGTGTCATCAGCAAACTTGATGATGGTAGTGGAGTTGGTAGTGGCCACGCAGTCGTGGGTCTACAAAGAGTACAGCAGGGGGCTCAGAACACAACCCTGAATGGCTTCAGTGCTCCCCTGGAGTGTAGCTGAGACATGTACGCCCATCCTTACTGCCAGTGGTCTGCCAGTCAGGAAATTGGAGATCCACTGACACATTGATGAGCTGAGTCCCAGGTGCTCCAGCTTGGTGGTGAGTGGAGGGAATTATGGTATTAAATGCAGAGTTGTAGTCGATGATGAGCATTGTAACATAATTCCCTTTCCTAGTGTTCAGGTGAGTAAGTGATGTGTGGAGGAGATGAGAGATTGCATCGTCTGTGGAGCGGTTCTGACGGAATGCAAACTGTAGTTTGTCCAGTGTGTCGGGTAGTGAAGAAATGATAAAGTCTCTGAGCAGCCGTTCAAAGCACTTCATCACTACTGAGGTGAGGGCTACAGGGTGATAGTCGTTGAGGGAAGCAGGATGAGTGTTCCTGTCCCAAAGAAACATGATCAACAAGCTCATCGCACCCCTCTGCCGAGTATCCTGCTGGCTAATGTACAGTCACTGGAGAATAAGCTTGATGACCTCAGAGCCAGAGTTACTTTCCAGCGAGATATCAGGGATTGTAATCTTCTGTGCTTTACAGAAACATGGCTGACCCCCATTGTGCCGGACCGAGTCGTAACCCCATCGGACTCATTCTCTGTGTTCCGCATGGACAGGACGGCAGAGTCTAACAAAGCTAAAGGTGGAGGCGTGTGCTTCATGGTCAACAAGAAGTGGTGCGATGCCAGGAGTGTTTCCATTCTCTCCAGTAGCTGCTCGCCTCATTTGGAATATCTGAGTGTTAAATGTCGTCCTTTCTACCTGCCTCGCGAGTTCACCTCGGTCATTGCCACGGCGGTCTACATCCCACCCCACGCGGACACAGGCACTGCTCTGTCTGAACTACATGATGTGCTGAGTGAGTTCCAAAACAAACACCCGGACGCAGCGCACATTGTAGCAGGTGACTTTAATAAAGCGAACCTCAGACAGGTTATGCCAAACTTTCACCAACATGTTACATGTCCGACAAGGGGACTCAACATTCTGGACCACTGTTACACACCATACAAGCGGGGCTACAAAGCTGTTTCACATCCAGCATTCGGGAAATCAGACCACAACGCCATTTTCCTCATACCGGAATATCAACAAAGCTTTCGTCGTGAAGCTCCGGTCATGAGGGAGGTGCAACGCTGGTCTGCCCAATCAGAAGCTACGCTACAGGACGCGCTCGATGACGTAGATTGGGACATGTTCCGAGCCTGCGCAGTAGACATCAACGAGTTTGCGGATGTAGCAGTTAGCTTCGTTAGCACGCTCGTAAATGAAGTTGTCCCGACAGTGAGGTTCAAATCGTTTCCGAACCAGAAGCCTTGGGTAGACCGATCGATCCGCGATGCTGTGAATGCCCGGACCGCTGCTTATAATGCCGCACTCATTAGCGGCGATATGAGCGCATACAAAGCGGCTTCTTATAGCGTCAGGCGAGCGGTGAGGGAAGCTAAGGGGCGGTTCCGACAGCGAACTGAATCACACTTCCATCAGGGTGACACACGCCGCATGTGGCACGGATTACGCACAATCACGGACTACAAGGTTGCCAAAGACACCACGACGATCGTCGCCGACTCTGCATTCGCCAACGAGCTGAACGCATTCTTCGCCCGGTTCGAGGTTAGCCAGGCGGCTAATGCTAGCAGCCTGCTGACTGAGAGTGATGATGTCATCAGCGAGGATTGCGTCATCAGCATCGCAGAGCACGACGTGCGCACGGCGCTGAGGAGGGTGAACACCAGGAAAGCGGCCGGTCCAGATGGCATCTCTGGGCGCCTGCTGCGCTGCTGCGCTGACCAGCTGTCAGGTGTGTTCACCTGTATCTTTAATGAGTCCCTGGCGAAGTCTGTGGTCCCGGCGTGTTTCAAGAGATCCACCATTGTCCCCGTGCCCAAGACCAACAAACCCTCATGCCTGAATGACTACCGGCCTGTTGCACTGACATCGATGGTCATGAAGGTATTTGAGGGTCTGCTAAAAAACATCATCTCCTCCTCCATCCCCAGCTCCATAGATCCACTTCAGTTCGCCTACCGCCCCAACAGATCCACAGAGGATGCCATCTCCCATGTTCTGCACACCACTCTCAGCCACGTGGACAAGATGCAAGGTAACTATGTGAGATTGCTTTTTATAGATTACAGCTCTGCCTTCAACACAATAGTGCCTAACAGACTGTTCACAAAGCTGAGAGATCTAGGACTTAACAAACGCTTGTGTGCCTGGGTGTTGGACTTCCTCTCGGACAGATCTCAAGCGGTGAGAGTGGGCAAGTGCTTCTCCAGCAGCATCACCATCAACACAGGTGCTCCACAGGGATGTGTTCTCTCTCCACTGCTATACTCTCTCTACACTTCAGACTGTGTGGCCATGTTCGACTCCAACACCATCGTTAAGTTTGCTGACGATACGGTGGTGCTGGGCTTCATCTCCAACAACGATGAGTCGGCCTACATAGATGAAGTGGAGAACCTGGCACTATGGTGTGAAGAAAACTGCCTCCGACTGAACGTCAGTAAGACGAAGGAGCTGGTGGTGGACTTCAGAAGGGGACAACTGGACCACAAACCCCTCATCATCAATGGAGCTCCAGTGGAGAGGGTGAGCAGCTTTAAGTACTTGGGCGTCCACATCTCCGAGGATCTGACATGGACTGAGCATATCTGTGCTCAGACGAAAAGGGCAAAGCAGCGTCTGTACCACCTGAGGCAGTTGAGGAAGTTTGGGGTTTCCCCTGCTGTCCTTAAGGCTTTCTACTCGGGTGCTGTTGAGAGCATCCTAACACAGAACATTTCATCCTGGTTTGGGAATAGCTGTGTACAGGACAGGAAAGCCCTCCAGAGAGTGATCCGGGCAGCTGAACGCTGCTGCAGGTTAACTCTCCCCTCCATGCAGGACATCTACACCAGGAGATGTAAAACCAGGGCAGCTCGTATCATTAAGGACTTGTCGCACCCCAATAACGGACTGTTCAAACTTCTGCATTCAGGCAGAAGGTTCCGGGTCATTATGGCCAAAACGGAGAGACTCAGGAGGAGTTTTTATCCACAGGCGATTAGACTCCTCAACCATGATGGGCCACTCTCCCATTCATAGGACTGGTAACAGTTCACCCACACACTGCTGTGCTGACATTCCACACTGCACACTGCACTTTAGTCTGGACTGTAAGCATCACTTGCACTAACACCTTTATCCTGCTCAGATACACACTTTATTATTATGTTTACATTTGCACCTTTTTTTTTTTTTTTTTTTTTTTTTTTATAGATTATTTCTTTTGTTTCTTGCTATTTGCACAAAGTAGGAGCGGTTCAGGATACATTTCACTGCGTGTTGTACTTGTATAACTATGCATGTGACAAATAAAGAATCTTGAATCTTGATCTTGAATCTTGATGGACTCCTTGAAACATGTGGGGATCACCGACTGAGATAAAGAGATGTTGAATATCTCATTGAACAACGGTGCTAGCTGGTCTGCGCAGGCTCTGAGAATATGACCTGAGATGCCGTCTGGTCCTGCTGCTTTCCTGGTGTTCACTCTTTTGAAGGCTCTCCTCACGTCGTGCTCGGTGATGATGAGCGCGTTTCCGGTGCTGGCAGTGTTTTCCTGTCTGCAGCCGTTAGCGCCGCTAGCATTAGCATTGCTAGCGCCGCTAGCATTAGCATCGCTAGCGTCTTTAGCTGCAGCCTCGAAGTGAGCATAGAAAGTGTTGAGCTCGTCTGCCAGAGTCGCGTCCGCATTCATCATACCGGTTGTTGGTGTTTTGTAGTCCGTTATTGTCCTTAGTCCCTGCCACAGGCTCCTAGAGTCACTCTGTTGGAGTTGTGACTCTAGTTTCCTTCCGTAGCGCTGCTTCACCTTCCGGACGTTGTATGACGCAGCCTTGTATGGTTCCATGTGCCCCGACGCAAGTCCAGTGTTGTAGGCAGCGGTGTGAGATCTCAGAGCGTCGCGGATGGTTTTATCCACCCACGGCTTCTGGTTGGGAAACGTTCTGATAGTCTTTTTCTCCATGGTATCATCTGCTAGCTTCCCAATGAATCTCACAACCGCTTCCGTAAACACGCTGACGTCATCATCGGAGCTGTTTTTGAACATGTCCCAGTCTGCGTCATCGAGTGCATCCTGTAACGCGGCCACCGATTGGTCCGTCCAGCGCGCGACCTCCCTCTGAACCGGAACTTCCTGTTTCAGCCTTTGTATTGTATTTTGGCATGAAGAAGATGGCGGCGAGGTCGGATTTACCAAACGCTGGGCGAGATTGCGCCTTGTAGCCATCCTTGACCGTTGTATAACAATGATCTAGTGTACTATCACCCTTTTTGGGGCAGGTGATATACTGATGAAAGTTCGGGTCCCGCTGCTGTGTCTGGTGCTGTGTGAGCGCCTCATGCAGCTCGCTTAAGGCAGTGTCCATGTCCGCTTGTGGTGGAATATAAACGGCACTTATTATGACCGATGTGAACTCCCATGGAAGATAAAAAAGACGACACATGATGGACAGTAGTTCCAGGTTTGGTGTGCCGGAGCGTGTAAGAGGAACAACGCTCACGCTGTTGCACCAGCTGTTCACCATCAAACACACGCCGCCTCCTCTTGACGTCCCTGTCCATGCGGTGAACCGAGAAGAACTCGGCTGGTTGTATGGCGTGGTCTGGCACTGCTGGGTTCAGCCATGTATCGGTGAAGCAGAGGAGATTGCAATCCCGAATGTCTCTCTGGAACTTTATCCTGGCCATGTGGGGAAACCAAGATGGCGCCGAGTATGGCTGCCTCGTCCCGAGCTCCCTCAAGCAATAGTGGTTTTTTGTATCTAATTCTATTTTTATTTTATTTTATTACTAGTAACACGTTATGTCTTCTTGTGTATGATGGCCAAACCTTACTGGATATAAGAGCAGGACTTTCTTACCGTTTCCCGGAGTTCAAGTTTTGGAACACAGATCCTCCATTCACAAGCCCCCATTCATCTCGTCCGAGACGCCTTTGTCCTGGATTCCTGGAACTCACAAACGCCGGCGTAGAGGCAGAAGATCTAGCATTTTGATTCGACTGAGACGGCGCAGTAACAGACCACCGCCCCCCAGCTTACTACTAGCTAACGTGCAGTCTCTAGAGAACAAGCTTTGCGAACTTCTGGCACGAATCTCATTCCAGCGAGAGATGCGGGACTGCTGCGTGATCTGCCTTACAGAAACCTGGTTGTCGGACAAGATACCGGACTCCGCGATTCAGCTACCAGGATTCTCCGTGCACCGCGCAGACAGGTCGCGGGAGATAACTGGAAAAAGCAAAGGTGGCGGCGTGTGCTTCATGATCAACAACTCCTGGTGTGATTATGCAAACGTGCACCCGATTAAGTAATTTTGCTCACCGGACCTGGAGTTTCTAATGCTTATGTGTTGGCCATTCTGGATACCGAGAGAATTTTCAGCAGTCATTATTACGGCTGTTTATATTCCCCCGCAAGCAGACACTGACTGAGCACACAGGGAACTGCACAGCGCGATCAGTAGTCAGGAAACTGCGCACCCAGAGGCGGTGTTTATCACGACTGGAGACTTTAACAAAGCCAACTTAAGGAAAGTTTTACCGAAACTCCATCAACACATTCAATTCAACACATGAGGAGAGCGGCTGCTCGACCACTGCTACACTTCCTTCCGGAATGCGTACAAAGCCCTCCCCCGTGCCCCATTCGGCCAATCAGATCACCGCTCCATTCTGCTTCTGCCTGCCTATAGGCAGAAGTTGAAACAGGAAGCTCCAGCTCTAAGGGAGGTGCACTGTTGGTCGGACCAATCAGATTCCATGTTACAGGACTGTTTTGATCACGTGGACTGGGAAATGTTTCGAATAGCTGCAGACAACATTGATGAATACGCAGACTCAGTTTGCGGATTTATCAGGAAATGTGTAGATGATGTTGTACCATCCAAAACAGTGAAAATTTATCCAAACCAGAAACCATGGATAAACAGTGATGAGCCGCTCCAACGATCATGCGCGGCTCAGCTGGCTGGAGTGTTCATGAACATCTTCAACCTCTCCCTCTCTCTGTCTGTAGTTCCAGCCTGCTTCAAAACGGCCACCACAGTCCCTGTACCCAAATCTTCCACCATCACATCCCTGAACGACTGGCGACCAGTAGCCCTGACCCCCATCGTGAGCAAATGCTTGGAGAGACTGGTCAGGAACTTCATCTGCTCTGCGCTGCCGGACTCACTGGACCCTCTACAATTTGCATACCGCCACAACAGGTCCACTGATGATGCCATAGCCCTGACTCTACATACTGCCCTCACCCACCTGGAGAAGAAGGATACGTATGTGAGAATGCTGCTTGTAGACTATAGCTCCGCATTCAACACCATCGTTCCCTCGAAGCTGGACAGGAAACTACAAGATCTAGGATTGAGCAGCTCTCTCTGCAGCTGGATTCTCAACTTCCTGTCCGACAGACGCCAGATGGTCAGACTGGGCAGTATCACCTCATCCACTGTCACAATGAACACTGGTGCTCCACAGGGGTGTGTACTGAGCCCTCTACTGTACTCACTCTACACATATGACTGCATGGCCACTAGCAGCTCCAACATCGTTGTGAAGTTTGCGGACGACACAACAGTGGTGGGTCTTATCACCAACGGCGATGAGACGGCATACAGGGAGGAGGTCAGTGCCCTGACACATTGGTGCCAGGAGAATCATCTCTCCCTCAATGTCGGAAAGACCAAAGAGCTGATAGTGGACTTCCGGAGGTGTAGAGGTGCACATTCCCCCATCATCATCAACAGCGCTGCTGTGGAGAGAGTGAGCAGCTTCCGTTTCCTGGGTGTTCACATTGTAACGCTTGGATTTATAAAACCGCTTGGTTACAAGAAAACGGATTCGGGAATCTAAATAGGGGCTTGTAAACAATACTTCCGGTATTGCGCAACCGCAGCTGGACAAAACACGACGCGACACAAAACAATTATAATAAATTAAACCAAGTGTATTAAACAAGACAGACAGATAAATAAACAAACACGACGCACCACAAACCAATATATACAAATATAATACAAATAGAAAAAGTGTGTGCGCGATGTATGCGGGTGTGTGTGTGTGTGTGTGATAGTCCAGTGTCTGAAATATGGCAAAAGTTATGAAGATGGTGAGTTGGAGAGATGGATCGATCTCACCAAATGACGATGGTAGGTCTGGGAGATCGATAAACGGAATGAGCTGGGTACTGAATGAAATTATCAAAGTATAATCCGCAAGCAGTCTCACAGCCTCAAACAAAATGCAGCGCGCTGTCTTCATCTCTCCGTCCCGGCTTCTCTGCCGGTTCCGGCTTTATGCCGGATCATGTGACCCACGTCACTTCCGGGTTCCCATGCGTTGCAATCGCGCATGCGCGGGAACTTGCCCGGTGACCAAACCACTGTCAAAGGGGAAACAGAAACCGCTAGGGCACACCTTCGGCCACAGGTGAGCAGCATTAGCTCCAAGACCATTTTCCTGTTGTTGAAGGTGTCCCTGTTGTGTGGCTGTGCTACAACATAGCAGAGGATCTCACATGGTCAGTTCATATTAACAAAACAGTGAAGAAGGCGCAGCAGCGACTCTTCTTTCTCAGAAGACTGAAGAGATTTGGCATGAGCCCCCGCATCCTCAGGACCTTCTACCGCTGTGCCATCGAGAGCATCCTCACTGAATCAATCACGACCTGGTACGGCAACAGCACCGCCTACAACCGCAAAGCTCTGCAGAGAGTGGTGCGGTGTTCCGAGAGGATAATTGGAGGTGAGCTTCCGTCCCTCCAGGACATCTACAGGAAGCGGTGCCTGAGGAAAACGAGGAGGATCATCAAAGACTCCAGTCACCCCAGCAACAACATATTTAAACTGCTCCCGTCAGGCAGGAGGTATGGCAGTATCCGGTCCCGAACCAGCAGGCTGAGGGACAGCTTCTATCATCAGGCCATCAGACTGCTGAACACTGACCAATAGGTCTTCATAGACACTACACGGTCACTTTACACTGTCACTTTATAGTCACTAAGCCACTTTTCACTCCATACTGCACATAATTGCCTTTTTGCACAACATTCATTGCGGACATTCTTATACATTATACACAAGTAGACATACTCTCACAAACGTGTGTGTATGTGTATATACATGTATGCATATATGTGTATATGTAGATGTATGTATGTATATATAGATATATGTAGATGTATATGTATTATGTATACACAATTTTTACTTTTTTTTATTTATATTATTTTACTTTATACTATTCTTATACTGTACTATTCATATGCATACGTATTTATTCTTATAATTGTACACCACTATTGCTTGTGTAGCTTGCACATAAGAATTTCACTCACGTGTACTGTACCAGTGTACCAGTAATGTGACGTGACAATAAAAGTGATTTGATTTGATGAGGTCATCGAGTTTGTTCTCCAGTGACTGGACGTTGGCGAGCAGGATGCTAGGCAGAGGTGTGCGGTGTGCACGGGCTCTCAGCCTGATCCTGACGCCGGCTCGTTTCCCTCGGGGCCGACCGCTTCGCGTCGCGTCCATTGTTCTCCCTCAAGATCTCACTCGGCCAGCTCGGATTCGGAGTTAAAAACGTCGAATTGTGAGTACGTTGTATACCAATAGAAACAAGAGTGTCTCTATGATACCTAATGCACTCCATGGTGATGATTTTGCCGATTTAAAAACACTGAAAACTAACTTAAAGAAGAAAAACAAAGAAAAGGTGGTCGGAGCAGTCGTGACGGCAGCCGACCTCACCGGCGCCATCTTGATTAAGGTCAACCCCAATATTATTATCCCTGCACTAGTTACCTGTTCAGAATTTATTACAAAATAGCATTACTTACATACAAGGCTTTAAATGTTTTAGCTACCACATACCTAACCAGTCTTCTGATACGCTACAATCCACCACGTGCCTTAAGACACAAAACTCCGGACTTCTGGTAGTTCCCAGAATATCAAAATCTACAAAAGCTGGCAGGGCATTTTCATATTTAGCTCCAAAGCTAAGTTTCTGAGTTTTGACTCAAGATGCATCTCTTTAATCTGGCATACATGTAATTCATCCCATAACCTCATACTCCAGGACATCTATCCTGAATGGCAACTACGGTAATTCTTTCAATTCAATTTATTTGTATAGCGCTTTTAACAATTGACATTGTCTCAAAATAGCTTTACACAATCAAAAGAATTATTTAAGTTTGTATGGAATATGAGTGTGTATGAATCAAAATGGTTAGATAGTCCCTGGTGAGCAAGTCACGGGCAACAGTGGCAAGGAAAAACTCGCTGAGATGGTAATAGGAAGAAACCTTGAGAGGAACAGATAGCAGGAAATGATCTGTATTTGTACAGTGTGTTAGGTGGCAGGCAGTTCAGCTATAATAGTTGATGTTAATTGATGTTAAAATGCAATCCAGGTAGTTATTGGAGACTCAGGTAGACTTGGAGAAAGTTCCAGTCCTGAACTATCGAATTGTCAAGTCCCGAGAGAAACAGTTGCCAACACCAGTCGAGGCCAGAACCGTCTTCTAAGTAGAGAGAATCATCCCCAGACACCAGACGCATCCCAAAGAGACACACGGGGCATCCATGTGACGAGGTCTCTAACCAGAAGTGGGGCACCAGGATGGGTCAGACAGGTCCGGAGGGCAGAGGGAGTCTGGATCACTGGCAGCTCAGGAACGACATGTGTAGCTCGACAGAGAGAGAGAGAGAGAGAGAGAGAAAGAGTGAAAGGGGGAGACAGGGGGATAGAGGAAAGAGAAAGAGGAGGAGGAAGAGAAGAGGAGGAGAGATGGCAGTTAGGTATGGTCAAAGTCACATAATGTATAATTTGAATGTATATTTACTGTAGAGAGACTCCGACAGGACTAACTATGACAGCATATCTAAAAGGGAGAGCCAGAAGGAAACACAAACATGAGGGCTCCCTGAGATGTAAAGCAAACAATCAGCTCACCGTCAACAAACCTGAGTGATCAAATGAGAGTGAGGAAGACAGCATAACATATCAGTTCACCATAATACACGACATCCATGAGTCCCCCAGATCTGCTCCTTTACCTAAGGCAAATCTATTTATAAAAATGCTTGGCTAAATAAATAGGTTTTTAGCCTAGACTTAAACAATATTTGGAAGACTATTCCATAATTTTGGGGCTTTGTTAGAAAAAACTCTGCCCCCAGCTGTAGTTTTAATAATACGCGGTACTGACAAGCAGCCTGCATCCTTTGATCGAAGTAGGCGTGGCGGATCGTAAGACACTAGCGGTTTGCTCAGATATTTCGGCGCGAGACCATTTAATGCTTTCCATATGTCAAGAGTAGTATTTTAAAATCAATGCGAAATTTCACAGGGAGCCAATGCAGTGAAGATAGGATAGGGGTGATGTGCTCATATCTTCTGGTTCTAGTGAGGACTCTCGCTGCTGCATTCTAGACTAGCTGAAGCTTGTTTATGCACCTAACTGAACAACCAGACAGTAAGGCATTACAATAGTCCAACATAGAATTGATAAAAGCATGAACTAGTTTTTCTGCATCGTTTAGCGACAATATATTTCTTATCTTGGTAATTTTTCTGAGGTGAAAGAATGCTATCCTGGAATTATTATCTACATGAGCTTCAAATGAAAGGCTGGAATCTATAATCACGCCGAGGTCTTTTACTGTTGCACTTGATGGAACAGAAAGGCCATCTAAAGTTACGGTTTGATCTAAGATTTTACTCCTAGCTGTATGCGGTCCTATGACTAGAATTTCTGTCTTAGCCGGATTAAGCAGAAGGAAGTTAATTAGCATCCAATTTCTTATGTCCTGCACACATTGCTCAACTTTAGTAAGCTGTTTTTTTCTCATCAGGTTTTGCTGAGACATATAACTGTGTCGTCAGCATAACAATGAAAACTAATACCATGCTTATGGATTATGTTGCCCAGAGGAAGCATGTAAAGGGAAAAAAGCAGTGGGCCTAAAACTGAACCCTGCGGAACGCCAAACTCCACTAGAGAACATGCAGAATAATCACCATTTAAGTCTACATACTGATAACGATCGGTCAAATAGGATCTGAGCCAGGAGAGGGCTGTACCCTTAATTCCTACTACATTTTCTAATCTGTGAAGAAGAATAGCATGATCAATGGTGTCAAAAGCTGCACTGAGGTCGAGTAATACAAGCATAGTTACACAACCCTGATCAGAGGCCAATAGGAGGTCATTTACTACTTTAACGAGTGCTGTTTCTGTGCTGTGATGAGGCCTAAATCCTGACTGATACAGTTCATGTATGCCATTTCTATGTAGATATGAGCATAGATGCTCCACTACTATCTTTTCCAGAATCCTAGAGATAAAGGGGAGGTTTGATATTGGCCTGTAATTGGACAGCTGACAGGGCTCGAGGTTCTTCTTCTTCTTTGTCTTTCGGCTGTTCCCTTTCAGGGGTCGCCACAGCGAATCATCTGCCTCCATCTAACCCTATCCTCTGTATCCTCTCCTCTCACACCAACTAACTTCATGTCCTCTCTCACTGCATCCATAAATCTCCTGTTTGGTCTTCCTCTAGACCTCCTGCCTGGCAGTTCCAACCTCAGCATCCTTCTACCAATATATTTACAATCTCTCCTCTGAACATGTCCAAACCACCTCAATCTGGCCTCTCTGACTTTATCTCCAAAACATCTCACATGGGTTGTCCCTCTGATGAACTGATTCTTGATCCTATCCATCCTTGTCACTCCCAAAGAGAACCTCAACATCTTCAGCTCTGCTACCTCTAGCTCTGCCTCCTGTCTTTTCTTCAGTGCCACTGTCTCTAAGCCGTAGAGCATTGCTGGTCTCACCACTGTCCTGTACACCTTTCCTTTCATTCTCGCTGATACTCTTTTATCGCACAACACACCTGACACTTTTCTCCACCCATTCCAACCTGCCTGTACTCGTCTCTTCACCTCCTTTGAACACTCTCCGTTGCTCTCGACAGGGCTCGAGGTTAGGTTTCTTAATTATTGGTTTGATAACTGCTAATTTAAAAGATTTTGGAACATAACCAATGCTGAGTGAGGAATTAATTATTCTCAACACCGGTTCTGTTATTACTGGTACTGTTTAAGAAAATGTGTCGGTATAGGATCTAATATACAGGTTGATGAATTTGCAGAAAAGATGAGTGAAATTAGTTCATTCTCTTCAACGGGAGTAAAGTATTCTAGGTTCCGATCTGACATGGCTAGGTTAACATCTGTATCAATTACACTGTTCGGTTTCAAAGACTCAATTTTATGCCTGATATTTACAATTTTATTATTAAAAAAGTTCATAAAGTCCTCACTATTGCATGATGTTGATGTGGAGATTTCTGTAGTGGTCTTATTTCTGGTTAATTAAATAAACGGTATTAAATAAAAATCTATGATTATTGTTATTTTCTTCTATAAGAGTGGAGAGATACGTTGATCTAGCTACACTAAGAGCTTTCCTATAGTTCAGGATGCTCTCTTTCCATGCTATTTGAAATACTAACAATTTAGTTTGACGCCATTTATGCTCTAATTTCCGAGCAGTCTGTTTTAAAGTGCGCGTGTGATCGTTATACCAGGGAGCGAGTTTCTTATCTCTAATAATTTTTCTTTTAGCTGGAGCTACATTATCTAAGGTACAACGAAATGTCGACTCTAAATATTCAGTCGCCTGATCGAGTTCTCTGGGGTCAGACGATGACCTAATCGAAGGCAACAAGTAATCGAAGATTACTGATAAAACACTGTGTGGTAGTTGATGTGAATGTACGTTTAATACGGTAGCGCGGTGCTGTGCGTACATTATCACTGTGACACACTTGAATTGAGACAAGATAGTGATCTGAGATAATTTCAGACAGTGGAATTGTGAATACATTTCTTATACTTAATCCGAAAAATATTATTAAGTCTAAAGTGTGACCTGCTTTATGAGTGGGTCCTACTACACACTGATTTACTTCTACCGAGTCCAGTATGGACATAAATGCTGTTCTCAGAGGGTCTTCTGGAATCTCAAAATGAATGTTAAAATCTCCAGCAATTAACACTTTGTCTACAGAAACGACCAGGTCTGAGATGAAATCTGCAAATTCACTAAGAAATTCAGAATACGGCCCTGGAGGTCTGTAAATTATAATTAGTGGAATCGACTGAGCTGATTTAATATACTTAAATACACTTATGTTACTATAGAGAATTTCAAATGAGTTAAATTTGTGTCCGTGTTTTTGTACGATAGACAGATTTTCATTATGAATAACTGCGACGCCTCCTCCTCTACCAGTTAACCGAGGCTGGTGTATGTAGCCGTATCCAGGAGGACTAGCTTCATTTAGAGCTACATACTCGTCCTGTTTAACCCATGTTTCAGTTAAACAGAGTATATCAAACGCCTGATCTGTGATAATTTCATTAACAATAACCGCTTTTGATGTGAGAGATCTAATATTTAACAATCCTAGCTTCAGATCAGAGGTGCTGGCTGCACATTCAGTGTGATCCGAGTTTGTGGTCTTTATGTTAATTAGATTATTAAAACAGACTTTCCGAGTCGTTCTACATTTTTGCTTAGATCAGGGAACAGACACAGTCTCAATAAGGTGAACCCTGAGTGACGACTCTATGCAGCTAGCAGACTGGTTTAGCCTGTCTGTCTGCTCCCTGGCCTGGGCTCTGGATTGTCACTGATTAACTAGGCCTCTACTGAGACTATGAGCTATACTACAGGAAATGAGAGCAGCACCTTCCCGAGTGGGATGGTGTAGCCCACATTATTTTCGGAGCACCACCTGTAGGCCTTTTCCACTGCTCTGGTTCCCGTGCTGGTTCCGTGCCGGATTCCCAATTTTGGAATCAGTGCCGCGCTTTTCCACAGAAAAAAATTGGTGCCGGTGCCCTAAAATAAGCTGCCCCCGGTACCCCCTAAACTCTGCTGGTCTAGAAGCGAGAACCCGTGACGTCACGAGCAGTGGGCGGAGTTATAGGGAGATTTTTCTAAAAATAAAAACGTGGTGCGTGGAGGAAGCTAAAGCGCTTTTAGCAATTTGGACATCCGCAGAGATTCAAGAGAAATTGCAAAGTACTTAAAAAAAAAAAAAAAAAAAAAATGGGCTGTGTAAAAGTGTCAGCGGTGCAGGTGCTAAAGATTATTTTTATGATGTGATGGATTCGGTGCTGGGGCACAGACTATCAAATCAACTTACTGGGGCATTAAATTCAGCCACAGCAATGCTCCAGGAAATCGTCTCCCCTTCCACATCGGATCTCGGTAAGCCAAGTTATTACTTTTGTTAGTGTAAAAAAATCTCAGTTGCTACATACGTTTACGTGTGTGTGCAGCCATACTGTTATTAATGATGCTTTAACTTGTTGCTCAATTATTCTTGAATGTTTACAGTATGGATGGGTTTACTCACATTCTGTTGAAAGATTATGTTGAAAAGCTATGCAAGATGTAAAACCTTGAAAGGAAGGCATTAATGCGTGGTTACTGTGTACAAACTTGAAAAGCCGAAAATATGAAACTGATCTTTTCACTACTGTTGATATTTAGATTCAAATACATCATGTGTGGGAAGCCATGAAGATCATGGAGAATGCAGTGCATCTTCATCTTTAAGCGAAGCTTTCTCTTCTACAGAACTACGGAGGAAAGGTAAGAATTGTTTTGTTGCTCAGTAAAGACAAAATGTATTACAAATTCAATATAACTATCGTGTATTATATAATCAGGCAATTTGCTTATTGTAGTATTTGTGTCATTACACAGTTAAGAGAAAGACGAGGGAACGGGACAATGAGGAACTACTTGCTTATTTGGAGAGA
The DNA here is from genome assembly GCA_030522415.1 of Channallabes apus. Classification (NCBI taxonomy): domain Eukaryota; kingdom Metazoa; phylum Chordata; class Actinopteri; order Siluriformes; family Clariidae; genus Channallabes; species Channallabes apus. Next base: position 32,166,609 of record CM060125.1, on the reverse strand, counting down.
TCAGACGAGCAGTTTCTCCAGCACAGTAGAGAGATGAATGAGGCCATTCTTAATAAAATGGATGAGACATCAGGTGCTATGCTGGGCCTTTTGGAACGAATGGTTAATGTTATGGAGAAAAACCAGACAACACACAGCTAATGTTTTTTTTTTTTTCATTTATTTTTATTTATTATTGTAATCACAGTTTAATTTACAAAAACATGTTTGCACTGTACTCGTTGCCACTTTTAAATTTAATTTTTTTTACTTTGTTGCCTTTTGACTAAATGTTCTTCAATTCGATGAAGTAGTATGCTCTGGTCCCATCCCAATGAGACGTGGCGACATAGCTTACAGCAGGTTATGGTCGCTGAACCGCTGGATGTCCAGGTGGTGCTCCAAAAATAATGTGGGCTACATAGATAATTGGAAGACCTTTGAGGGCAAAGCTGGCCTGTTAGGGCGGGACGGTGTCCATCCCACTCGGGAAGGTGCTGCTCTCATTTCCTGTAGTATAGCTCATAGTCTCAGTAGAGGTCTAGTTAATCGGTGACAATCCAGAGCCCAGGCCAGGGAGCAGACAGACAGGCTAAACCAACCGTCTGCTAGCTGCATAGAGTCGTCACTCAGGGTTCACCATATTGAGACTGTGTCTGTTCCCCGATCTAAGCAAAAATGTAGAAAGACCCAGAAAGTCTGTTTCAATAATCTAATTAACATAAAGACCACAAACTCAGATCATACAGAATGCGCAGCCGGCACCTCTGATCTGAAGCTAGGATTGTTAAATATTAGATCTCTCACATCAAAAGCAGTTATTGTTAATGAAATTATCACAGATCAGGCGTTTGATATACTCTGTTTAACTGAAACATGGGTTAAACAGGATGAGTATGTAGCTCTAAATGAAGCTAGTCCTCCTGGATACAGCTACATACACCAGCCTCGGTTAACTGGTAGAGGAGGAGGCGTCGCAGTTATTCATAATGATAATCTGTCTATCGTACAAAAACACCGACACAAATTTAACTCATTTGAAATTCTCTATAGTAACATAAGTGTATTTAAGTATATTAAATCAGCTCAGTCGATTCCATTAATTATAATTTACAGACCTCCAGGGCCGTATTCTGAATTTCTTAGTGAATTTGCGGATTTCATCTCAGACCTGGTCGTTTCTGTAGACAAAGTGTTAATTGCTGGAGATTTTAACATTCATTTTGAGAATCCAGAAGACCCTCTGAGAACAGCATTTATATCCATACTGGACTCCGTAGGTGTAAATCAGTGTGTAGTAGGACCCACTCATAAAGCAGGTCACACTTTAGATTTAGTAATATTCTTCGGATTAATTATAAGAAATGTATTCACAATTCCACTGTCTGAAATTATCTCAGATCACCATCTTGTCTCCATTCAAGTGTGTCACAGTGATAATGTACGCACAGCACCGCGCTACCGTATTAAACGTACATTCACATCAACTACCACACAGAGTTTTATCAGTAATCTCCCAGAGTTACCAACTTCGATTAGGCCACCGTCTGACCCCACAGAACTTGATCAGGCGACTGAATATTTAGAGTCGACATTTCGTTGTACCTTAGATAATGTAGCTCCAGCTAAAAGAAAAATTATTAGAGATATGAAACTCGCTCCCTGGTATAACAATCGCACGCGCACTTTAAAACAGACTGCTCGGAAATTAGAGCGTAAATGGCGTCAAACTAAATTGTTGGTATTTCAAATAGCATGGAAAGAGAGCATCCTGAACTATAGGAAAGCTCTTAGTGTAGCTAGATCAACGTATCTCTCCACTCTTATAGAAGAAAATAAAAATAATCCTAGATTTTTATTTAATACCGTAGCCAAATTAACCAGAAATAAGACCACTACAGAAATCTCCACAACAACATCATGCAATAGTGAGGACTTCATGAACTTTTTTAATAATAAAATTGTAAATATCAGGCATAAAATTGAGGCTTTGAAACCAAACAATGTAATTGATACTGATGTTAACCTAGCCATGTCAGATTCAAACCTAGAATACTTTACTCCTCTTGAAGAGAATGAACTAATTTCACTCATCTCTTCTGCAAATTCATCAACCTGTATATTAGATCCTATACCGACACATTTTCTTAAACAGATAGTACCAGTAATAACAGAACCGATGTTGAGAATAATTAATTCCTCACTCAGCATTGGTTATGTTCCAAAATCTTTTAAAGTAGCAGTTATTAAACCAATAATTAAGAAACCTGACCTCGACCCCTGTCAGCTGTCCAATTACAGGCCAATATCAAACCTCCCCTTTATCTCTAAGATTCTGGAAAAGATAGTAGCGGAGCAGCTATGCTCATATCTACATAGAAATGGCATTCATGAACTGTATCAGTCAGGATTTAGGCCTCATCACAGCACAGAAACAGCACTCGTTAAAGTAGTAAATGACCTCCTATTGGCCTCTGATCAGGGTTGTGTAACTATGCTTGTATTACTCGACCTCAGTGCAGCTTTTGACACTATTTATCATGCTATTCTTCTTCACAGATTAGAAAATTTAGTAGGAATTAAGGGTACAACCCTCTCCCGGCTCAGATCCTATTTGACCGATCGTTATCAGTATGTAGACTTAAATGGTGATTATTCTGCATGTTCTCTAGTGGAGTTTGGCGTTCCGCAGGGTTCAGTTTTAGGCCCACTGCTTTTTTCCCTTTACATGCTTCCTCTGGGCAACATAATCCGTAAGCATGGTATTAGTTTTCATTGTTATGCTGACGACACACAGCTATACGTCTCAACAAAACCTGATGAGAAAAACCATCTTACTAAAGTTGAGCAATGTGTTCAGGACATAAGAAATTGGATGCTAATTAACTTCCTTCTGCTTAATCCGGATAAGACAGAAGTTCTAGTCATAGGACCGCATACAGCTAGAAATAAAATCTTAGATCACACCGTAACTTTAGATGGCCTTTCTGTTCCGTCAAGTGCAACAGTAAAAGACCTCGGCGTGATTATAGATTCCAGCCTTTCATTTGAAGCTCATGTAGATAATATCACCAGGATAGCATTCTTTCACCTTAGAAATATCGCCAAAATAAGAAATATATTGTCGCTAAATGATGCAGAAAAACTAGTTCATGCTTTTATCACTTCTAGGTTGGACTATTGTAATGCCTTACTGTCTGGTTGTTCAGTTAGGTGCATAAACAAGCTTCAGCTAGTCCAAAATGCAGCAGCGAGAGTCCTCACTAGAACCAGAAGATATGAGCACATCACCCCTATCCTATCTTCACTGCATTGGCTCCCTGTGAAATTTCGCATTGATTTTAAAATACTACTCTTGACATATAAGGCACTAAATGGTCTCGCGCCGCAGTATCTGAGCGAACTGCTAGTGTCTTACGATCCGCCACGCCTACTTCGGTCAAAGGATGCAGGCTGCTTATCAGTACCGCGTATTATGAAAACTACAGCTGTGGGCAGAGCTTTTTCTTACAAAGCCCCAAAATTATGGAATAGTCTTCGGGACTCAGACACAGTCTCAGTGTTTAAGTCTAGGCTCAAAACCTATTTATTTAACCAAGCATTTTATAAATAGATTTGCCATAAGGTAAAGGAGCAGATCTGGGGGACTCATGGACGTAGAGTATTATGGTGAACTGGTATGTTTAGATGCTGTCTTCCTCAGTCTCATTTGATCACTCAGGTTTGTTGACGGTGAGGTGATTGTTTGCTTTACATCTCAGGGAGCCCTCATGTTTGTGTTTCCTTCTGGCTCTCCCTTTTAGTTATGCTGTCATAGTTAGTCCTGCCGGAGTCTCTGCTTGCACTCTACAGTAAATATACATTCACATTAGACATTGTGACTGTGACCATACCTAATTGCAATCTCTCCTCCTCTTCTCTTCCTCCCCCTCTTTCTCTTTCCTCTCTCCCCCTGTCTCCCCCTTTCACTCTTTCTCTCTCTCTCTCTCTCTGTCGAGCTACACATGTGGTTCCTGAGCTGCCAGTGATCCAGACTCCCTCTGCCCTCCGGACCTGTCTGATCCATCCTGGTGCCCGGTTTCTGGTTGGAGGTCTCATCGCATGGATGCCCCGTGTGTCTCTTTAGGATGCGTCTGGTGTCTGGGGATGATTCTCTATACTTAGAAGATGGTTCTGGCCTCGACTGGTGTGGTCAGCTGTTTCTCTGAGGACTTGACAATTCGATAGTTCAGGACTGGAACTTTCTACAAGTCTATCTGAGTCTCGAATAACTACTGGACTCCATTTTACATCAAGTATTATAAAATCAATTAACATCAACTATTATAGTTGAACCTAACACTTAACACTGTAGAAATGCAGATCATTTCCTGCTATCTGTTTCACCCAGATGAGGATGGGTTCCCTGTCGAGTCTGGTTCCTCTCAAGGTTTCTTCCTATTACCGTCTCAGGGAGTTTTTCCTTGCCACTGTCGCCCTCGGGCTTGCTCGCCAGGGAATATCTGAACATTTTGATTCATACACATTCACATTCCATGCAAACTTAAATAATTCTTTTGATTGTGTAAAGCTGTTTTGAGACAATGTCAATTGTTAAAAGCGCTATACAAATAAAACTGAATTGAATTGAATTGAATTGAATTGTCTGCACTGTTGCATTTCAATAAAACACTACAGATGTATTGGTCCTGTCTGGTGAAGTAGTCCATTAATGCCGCTCTTACATCAGCTCCTTGCCGTGATGGCAACATCCACATCACGGGCGATTTACGGCGCACACAAAGATTTGAGGCGATCTGAAAATGTAAATGTTAAATGTTATTTACTGCATAAATTACGTGTTGAAAAAGAAAAACAACAGTATAGTTAGATAGCATTACCATTAGCATTGAGCTAATGCTAATCTCGGTAAAAAAAAAATAACACACATTGTAAGTTAACGGGGTGTCAGAACTTACCAGTCGTCTTGCACGTAATCGTTGTCTCTGTCGCTCTGTTTCTGCGGTTATAACACGTCGAATAAGCTGCCTTTGGATACTGAAATACATTTCAATAGTCTGGAGAATAACCAGTAAACTGACTTCGGCCATGTTGGTTTCTGTTTAGTGGGCGTAGCCTGTGACGTATTATCATGTAGCTCCTGTCTAGTGTAAATGCGGGCCGGTTCTCGGGTGGTTCCCAGTTCAGCACCGGCCGAGCACCGGCACCGGCACCTGGCACCAGCACCAGTGTAGTGGAAATGAGACACTGGACATCCAGCGGGTCAGCGACCATAACCTGCTGTAAGCTATGTCGCCACGTCTCATTGGGATGGGACCAGAGCATACTACTTCATCTGACATCGCCTTCGCTAATTTAAACACCTCTGTAAAGTTACTCTTACTAACCTCTGACTGACGAAGGCGTATATCGTTAGCTCCAGCATGTACCACTATCTTAGAGAACCTATGCTGTCCTAGAGCCCTAAGATTACCTGCTATGTTCGGTGCTCCGGCTCCCGGGATACACCTAACCACTGCCGCTGGCGCCCCTAAAGGTCTAGCTAATGTCACGTGTCTCAGTATAGAGTCTCCTATAACCAGAGATCTTTCAGGTTTCTCAGCGGGTGCAGCACTGAGGAGAGCAAACCTGTTGGACACGTGAAGCGCAGAGGAGGTGTGCTCCGGTGGGCTAGCCTTGGCATTAGCTTTGGCTGAACGAGTATGCCGCCGAGTCGTCACCCACTCCCCCCGCTGTGAGGGCTCTAATGCCGGAGTCGGGGGCTGATTATCTCCGCCTGTGGCACCCAGACTGTCCGCTACGGGAATAACGCTGCTCTCACACTGTCTAACACTCTCTAAAGTCTGGATGCGCTCCTCTAACGCTAATATCTTCTCCGTCAGAGTGCTCACTAACACACACCTATCACAAATAAAATTATCGCTAATGACGGAGGAAGAATGTCTAAACATCCTGCACTCTACACACTGAACAAGCTGAACGGTAGACATTATAACGTACCTCTGTGTCGGAGTTTTAGTTGTTTGGAGCTGAATTCCGTTTGTTGTTTTTAGACGAGGAAACTCGCGCGTTCTCCAAAAATCGCAGAAAAAAGGCGAAGCCAATTTTTGATGGGGGGGCGAACAGCCAATGTAGTGAAGATAGGATAGGGGTGATGTGCTCATATCTTCTGGTTCTAGTGAGGACTCTCGCTGCTGCATTCTGGACTAGCTGAAGCTTGTTTATGCACCTAACAGAACAACCAGACAGTAAGGCTTCAGTCTGTTTCTCCCAGCATCATCACCCCTAGTGGATCCCTAGAACACACACACACACACACACACACACACACATACACACACCAATAAAATTTGTTAAGAAATCAGGTTTTATTTGTTAAGAAATCAGATGATTTGATGCTGTACAGTGCGTGTGTGTGTGTGTGTGTGTGTGTGTGTGTGTTGGTGTCAGATGTGACGTGAACATCAATAACTGTTTGTCTGCTCAGGGAAAAAAATGAAACATTCTAGAGCCGAAAGAAATGCCATTACTGAGAGATTGGATTCTGATTGAACTTTGAAACACATTGTTTCATAATTCATTCTCTTCTCTCTCTCTCTCTCTCTCTCTCTCTCTCTCTCACACACACACACACATACACACACACACACACACACACAGAGGTGTAATATAGGAGTTTCCTCCATGCTTCCGTGCTGTATAAATATTTTGAACACTATAGATGCTGGCTGTGTGTGTGTGTGTGTATCACTCTATGTCTGTCTCTTGTACTCCTACAGCTCTGCCTCTAACCGCCTGTTCACAGCCTGTGGAGGATCTGGGTCAAACGCTAAGTGCGCTAGCTCGCTGTGTTGGTGTTGTGCGTGTAGTGTGATGCAGATGTGGGCGGCGTCAGGTTCAAACGATAAAGCAGAGGCATATCAGATGTGGTCAGAGTGAGTAGATTGAACAAGTGGAGTGAGAGGGTGTGGTCAGTGGGTGGGGTCAAACCAGGCTCAGGTTAAATCAGTGCACTGAGGATTTTAAAGGATAAAGAGTTTAAACAATTTTTGTCTTGCAGATTCTCCAGTAAGGTGCAGCGCTGGTTTACGCCCCACGTGTTTCTCACTTATGAAGTTCATTTGGTTAGCTTATTTAAAAATCTCGCAAAACATTTACGTTAGCTCATTAATACATAACTAATTGTCCAGTTGTTTCATGTCTTCACTCGCTGCATTTATCACACTTCAGTAAAATGAGTTAGTGGTATGGAGATGAGTGTAATGAGTGTCACGATTGTGATACACACTCACGCCGTTTAAAGGTCACGTCGGCGGTTGAGCTCAGCTAATCCCGCGACTCAAATTCAAATTCAAATTTTATTTGTCACATACACAGTCATGCACAGTATGATATGCAGTGAAACTGCCTGTGACCTTAAAATAAAAGTGAAAATAAATATGAAAAGGAAAACAGAAGGTAAATTTAACTAAGAAAGAATTAAATAAAATATAGAATTAAAATAAAATAACATAACTGTACAGTACAAAATATGCAATAAAAGAGAGATATAGAAAAATAAGAGACAGCTGTACTCTACAGGACCAAATATACAATATAAGAAACATATCAGTGAGATTAGTTTCATCCCTTCAGGTAAATCAGCAGAAATCAGAGAAATCAAAGTGTTTTTCAATTTTAAAAAATTGCACGTTAACAGAACATTAATACAAATAATAATGTAGCATGAAATTTACAAAATGCTTAAAGTAATAAGTCGTGGAGCTGGATGATAACGATGGCGCTACGTGATTGTGTACTGGATTGGGTATTTTGAGCTGGATGCCATGGAGAACCCAGCTCTGGCCTGAAGTCGAAGCTGAAGGTTAACTAAAGACTCTTGAATGTTTTATTGATGCTCAGGAAGCGGCGGCGGGAAGGCAGGCAGGAGAGTTGCTCCTGGTGTCGTCTCTAAAATATCAATAATATTAGCCAATATAATAAGGTTGACTTCCCTGTACCCCCTATCTACTTTGAGTTCGTTTGGTGGCTCCTAAAGCAACAGGGAATACTGCCACCTGCTGTATTGGAGAGTGTAGCTGCACAAGTGTACTTCGGTTTAAACAGTATTACTAAACACACCCTAATGAACCCTGAAGGTGTTTAAGGAGCATCAGGAGAGATTATTCCAAGCCTGACTGATCTACGAAATACGACCATCATCTACAGCTGCTAGGAAGTGCAGGGTTTGTTAGATCATGTTTACAGTGAAGAGTTATGGTGTGTATTCTGCTGTTAGGTAAGTGTTTATTTAGAAGAATTTGTTCTGGTCTGTTTTTACTACATTAGACAGAAATTAAGAGAACTAGAAGCCAACACACTAAACTGTTGAAGGACTTCATGGCGCCGCAGCAGACTTCCCACATGTCGTATTTACTCTGAAGTGTGTGTGTGTGTGTGTGTGTGTGTGTGTGTGTGTGTGTGTGTGTGAGAGAGAGAGAGAACGATGAAGAGAATAAAGTGAACTGATTTCCATCACTGGCACTTGAACCTGCCCACTCCCTGAATAAAGAGCTGCAGAGTTGTGGAGAAAAACGCCGGGAGATCATGATCTTACAGATTCTGTGAAAGTTTTGTGCATGAAGCAAGACGGAATGAATGAATCAGGAAGGAGGCATGAACATGGCCTGACCTGCTGCTCCTCACAGACGTTCGCCCCCCCATCAAACGTCTCTCAGTATCTCCTCTTTAACAGAAGAGAAGGAGAAATGATAGGGATTAACATTCCTGCTTTCACCTGGACGGACCAGACAAATGTCCATGCAGACATTACCGTACACTGTCAGAGACAGACGGCTGCGCACTCACTGTACACCTGCTACAATCAGAGACACACCAGACCAAAAGTTCCAGCTGTTCCTTAAAAAAGCACCAGCTTCAGCCATCGAGCTGCTCACAAGAGCCTGAGAAAAGTGTGTGTCACTGCACCTGATAACCGTTTCCTCATTTCCCTTTCAAAGGCATCTTCAGCCTTCAGAGAGAGAGAGAGACACACACACAGCCAGAGTTTTAATATTACACATACAAGCTGGCTGACTTCTTTGGGCACTAGGTGTGTGCTCACACACACACACACACACACACACACACACACACACACACACACACACACACACACACACACACTCACACACACACACACACAGAGAACACTGCAGGCTGCCAGAGGGAACACTTCAGCTTGCATGAATAAATAAAGTACCAAAGCCAGTGGAGCGGAGAACAGTAACAGATATCAAATGGAAAAGATGGATGAAATCAAACCAAACCCAGTGACTCATGTACACACACACACACACACACACACACACACACACACACACACACACACACACACACACACACACTTCTCTGAACACACTGAAAAAAATCTATGTTTAATGAATGTGAGATGAGGACAGGTTATGTTTCCCTAATATTTGCTAAGTGTGTTAAACAAACTCGAACACAGGACCTATAGCTGAGCAAAAGAATTGGAACAGATACACAAAGGAAATTAAAATATAATATTTGGTTAAAGATTCCTTGCTTGCAATATATACATCAATCTGGCAACCCTGTGTGATCTGGTGTACAAACTTACTGCAAAATACAGATTTGCCTTGTGCTAAGTGACTCTGGCGCAGGACTTGGGCGGGGCTATACATTTACCATCTCTGTCTCTCTCCATCTCAACTGTTCAGGCTTTTTTGGGGCAGTTTTGTTCTCTGCAAATTTTTATTGGACCAGGGTGTGTAATAAATGTAAAAGGCATCTTGAGGTGAATTTCACAGACTCATTCATTCATTAGCATTGGCTCGCTGCTGCTCTGTACTGGAGAGCTGTGTGATGAGGTCAGACTTCCTGTTTATGTGATTACATTCTAATCAAATATATAAACAAACCTATGAGATAAATGATGGTCATAATATAATATAATATAATATAATATAATATAATATAATATAATATAATATAATATAATATAATATAATATAATATAATATAAGTGTCAGGTGTGTTGTGCGATAAAAGAGTATCAGCAAGAATGAAAGGAAAGGTGTACAGGACAGTGGTGAGACCAGCGATGCTCTACGGCTTAGAGACAGTGGCACTGAAGAAAAGACAGGAGGCAGAGCTAGAGGTAGCAGAGCTGAAGATGTTGAGGTTCTCTTTGGGAGTGACAAGGATGGATAGGATCAAGAATGAGTTCATCAGAGGGACAACACATGTGAGATGTTTTGGAGATAAAGTCAGAGAGGCCAGATTGAGGTGGTTTGGACATGTTCAGAGGAGAGATTGTGAATATATTGGTAGAAGGATGCTGAGGTTGGAACTGCCAGGCAGGAGGTCTAGAGGAAGACCAAAGAGGAGATTTATGGATGCAGTGAGAGAGGACATGAAGTTAGTTGGTGTGAGAGAAGAGGATGCAGAGGATAGGGTTAGATGGAGGCAGATGATTCGCTGTGGCGACCCCTGAAAGGGAACAACCGAAAGACAAAGAAGAATATAATATAATATAATATAATATAATATAATATAATATAATATAATATAATATAATATAATATAATATAATATAATATAATATATAACTTTTATATGACTTTGTTCTGCATGTACCTGAGGTGGTCGTGTCACAGTGTTATATTTATAGACTTTATGCTTTTGTTTCTTCTGTAAGCGAGAGATATTCCAGCACTCCATCACAGGAAGCTGCTCTGGAATCTCACAGCTCTTTTCAGCAGATAATAAACTCTCACAGAGAAAATAAAATGAGCTGAGCTACTGTATGGCTTCCACGTGTGAGCACAACTTCACATTCCAGGGGTGTGTGCACTCCGTGAACTAGTGTTTCTGCATTTCTCACAGGGGTGGTGTGTGTGTGTGTGTGTGTGTGTGTGTGTGTGTGTGTGTGTGTGTGTGTGTTTGTGTGTGTAGTGTACTAATGTGTTTTTACACAACGACTCTTGTGCAAGAAGCTGATTCTGAAGGAGATGTGCGATCATCTCATATGATGTAACTGATTACGTGTTACTCTGACAGGGCACACTTATGGTGTAGAGTTCTACTTCCTGTCCTTGTACCAGCCGTAACCATTTTATTTTCAGCACCAGCAAGAAAACAGTACAGATGATGTTAAAGCTGCTGAAAGACACATGATAAATTCCTAAAGACAAGCCAGGTTCCTGGTGAGAAATACATTCTGTTGTGCCTTGAACCTGAACCACATTCACTAAAGAACTAAACACACACTGCAGTTAGAGCTACAGGGAATGGAATGAATACCAGCCTTGAAAATAATAAATTGTCAGAAATACTGTAAAAAGCTGCAGGCTGTTGAGTTTCTGTTCTCATTGAGTTAAGCCTGAGTCTCGACCTGAGCAACACAAATTCAAATCAAATTCAAATTTTCTTCATCACATACACAGTCATACACAGTACAATATGCAGTGAAATGCTTATACGACCACCATTGACCTTAAAATTGTATATATTTTTTTTAATTAAGAAATAAATAGTGGAATTAAAATAGTGTCACTATGCAGATGCTACACCCCATGTAGTTACCGAAATCTTCGGTTTAGTTCTCATTTAGTGGTCACACATCACTTCCATATTTTCACATTCCCAATTAGGTGCATGATTCGTTGCCTAGCAACACTGAACGGAACGAGGAATAATCATAGCGTTTGCTTTGGTTATGACTAGGGCTGCACAATATATCGAAAAAGTAATGTTTGAAAGTAATTCATATTGTGTTGGCAGGTTTATAGTAACAGCAAACCAGAAGTCAGAATATCTGCTGAGGGGTTTAAGTCATTCATAGTGTTTTGAAGTCTAAATATTTGCAACTTCCTCGACATATAGTTTCTTTTTAGCCTGAATTAGATTTAATTACATCAGACGAATATCTATTACCTGATTATTTTAGTATCATCATTACATATGTAAATGATTTTGAAAAAATAGCCAATAATAATAATTTAAAAATGCATTTCTCTAGGGAAATGTTATATCGCAAGAAATATTGTTATCGCAATATTCAACAACATATCGCATATTTTCTTAATATCGTGCAGCCCTAGTTATGACATAGCATAGTTTATTATCTGCTGTGATAGATCTGATTTATTCAAACGCAATAATAAAGCTTTATATCCTCAGGAGGAGTCATTACATTGTTTTAGTGATAATTTCACGGAAGCGAGTTCAGAACTAATTCGCTGCTCCTGCTCCATCTAAAGCAGTGTCACACTAAAAAAACATCCGAGATGTTCAGAAGCTTCAAATAGAATGAACAAAATAATGAATTTTCTCAAGACGTTATAAAATTAGGTAGACTTAGTGACTCTGTAGTAGGTTTTCTCAGTTGAATATGAAAAAAAACATATACAGCTGATTATCTATGAGGGAATTATTGGCGCATTGTCCAAGTGCAGGTTTATCTTGTAGCTAAACTATTTGCTTTGGTTGAAAGCGCCATCTAGCGATCATTGTGTGTCAGCGACAGTTTCCCATTCAAAACAATAGGCGGTCATATGACCGGTGAATCGTGTTAAAAGTAAGTGACACTGGCGCGGCGCTTCAAGTGTTAACTGCTGCTGCTGTAACTCTGAACTGTAAGTTCTGCATGGATCAATAACTTTACTTACTGTAGCTATCAGATTCATTCTTGTGTGTGTAAGAAAGAGAGAGAGAGTGTTCTCATGTCCATAATTGTAAAAATATGTTAATATGGTTTAGTTTATGCTTGATGTTAGAGATGGCATTGCCTTGCTTGTGCTTTTATTGTTTCTGTACATTCAACATTGTTTACCTCAGACAGCTTAAAAACCTGCATCCCGCTCCTTTTCCTCCACCTTCTGGAGCTCCACTCTCTTTCCAACTAAATGGTTGAGCCTCTACTGGCATCCAGCACTAACTAACACCGCCGCCGGCATTACAGCAACTCTACAGACACCCTGCTCATTGCTTCAGGAAGCGTTATACATTGTTTCACAAGGTAAACTTCACACACACAATTACAAACAGCACAAACAGAGGAAACCATTGTCAAAGCTCTGAAATTCACAGATAACAAGACTATCAGTGGTCTTACTCTTGACTGTGATGAGTTTGTGTACAGAAAGAAAGTACTATTCTACACTGGCTCTGTGGTAACAATCTGGAGCGGAAAACAACCGTACTCAGAACTGTGAAGATGACAGTAGACTTCAAGAGGAGAACCAGACTCAACAGGGTACCGATCTCATTTCGGTGATAACGGATAGCAGAGATTAATCTGCACTCATACTGTGTGTTAGGAGGCTGGAAGTTCAGTATAGGTCCAGCAGTGGATGTACTTCCTGTTCCAGATCAAGAAATCCAACTCACCCAAAAACCTTCTGACCTAATTCAACAGGGAAGTATGGAGTCGGGTGTTTGCACCTCCGTCCCTGCCTGGTTTGGTTTCGCAACTGGACAGAAGAGAAACAGACTAAAGCGGACAGTCAAGGCCATATAGTAAATCACTGGTATGTACACTTCATGGGCCAAGAGTAGGGCAGATCAAATCTCTACAGTCCCCTCGCACACAGGACAAAATCCATTAGAACTCAGAGCCTGTCTGATATCGAATGCCCTATGCAAAAAAATAACAACACTCTACTGAGAGAATAAAGATAGAGAGAGACAGAGACAGTGACCTTATTCCTGGTTCTCTACTGCTCTACTGTTCCTACACACACACACACACACACACAATATATGGGCATTTCCTGTCTCTATGTAGATGTATTTTTATAATCTCTTTTTTTTTTTCTTCGCATGTGAAAGCAGACTGAGAGCCACCGTACTCAGGACTAATCCTGTTTGCTGCACACACTTGGCCAGTAATGCTCTGTGATTAATGACTTCAGTCAGTTTAAGTACACAAGCTCTTTCTTAAAGACATGCAACTTAATACAATTTCTTTAATCTCATGAAATAACTGTGTAATCAGTAATATCTACCGTTTTCCCTAAATTTATTTAATTCTCCACTGACTCCCAATAAATTAAATTAATTTATTTCTTGCCCTAGTGACTGGGGCGGGTGAGAAAGGGGGGTGAGAGGGGCAGGAGTGAAAGAGGCAGGTGAGAGGGACAAGTAGAGCTGCAGGTAATTAACAAGGCTGTTCATGTGCATTTGTTTTCTTTTGTGCTAGCAGAGAGAGAGAGACCAGTGATGAGTGACAGAGAGTACTGCCGCACTACGCAGAGTGTGTGTATGTGTGCGTGCACACTTTAACAGAACTGGTGAAAAGCAGAACTTACAGGAAATAAAAGTGCAAGCAGTGAGCAGCAGTTCTTCTCACTGAGCTCCTGTAAGCACGTCCTCGCCAACAGCATTCACTCAGCAGCGCCAACATACCTTCCACTGGTGGCTTTTTTCAGAAAAATAGTGGAAAATTTTAGAAGACCTGGTGGTACTAGAGCAGCTTCTGGTACAGCCACCACAGGAAATGTTGGTGCAAACCTGTGATGCCATACCTAAAGCAATCTGGACCATCTGTATCTGTATCCAGAAGATGATGAAACCTTTCTCTCTCTCTCTCTCTCTCTCTCTCTCTCTCTCTCTCTCTCCTTTGTCTTCCCTTGGGCTCCTGTGCCTGCACCAGAGAAATAGGGGAGTATTTCTTCAAAACCTGCTCCCTGAGTCCTTGGTATCCTTTCTCCTCACCAACTATTCTGTGATCTCCTGGGACACCTTAACTTACCACTAATTTCTCCACAGGTGGAACAGGTAAAGCCTGTGCAGGATTTTTGGCACAGCAAAAATTTGTATCAGTGAGACCAACTTTTTTTACCAAATTTTTGATGCAACGCAAATCTCCTCTGATCAAGCTGGAACATACTACCGTAAACCTGTGAGTTCACAAAAGGTACACATCAAGCATTATAAAACCGTTGCATTCTCACTACACAGATAATCCTGGCCAGGTTTTACCTTGTTAACACTAGAAGCGCTGCGCCAGTGTCACCTACTTATAACGTGGTTCAGCGGTCATTTGACTGCCTATTGTTTTGAATGGGAAGCTGTTGCTGACACACAATGATCGCTCGAATGGCGCCTTCACCCAAAGCAAATAGTTTAGCTCCAAGATAAACTTGCACTGGGACAATGCGCCATTCATTCCCGCGTTCATTCCTCTGTATTTTTTTTTTCATATTCAACTGAGAAAACCTACTACAGAATCTTTAAGGGGACAAAAGGAAGAGAAAAAAATGGCAGAAGAAAAAAAACAAGTCATATTTTGCATTATAACCCAAAGTTTTTGGCATTACTTTCTTCTGCCGTTTTTTCTCCTCCTTTGTCCATCTAGGGGCTTCGTACTATAACAAAAAGGAAAGCTCTACTTAATTTTATATCGTTTTGAGAAAATCCATTAGTTTGTTCATTTTATTTGAAGCTTCTGAACATCTCGGATGGAGCAGGAGCAGCGATGTAGTTCTGAACTCGATTCCATGAAATTATCGCTAAAACAATATTAAATTTGAATAAATAATCAGATATACCACAGCAGATAATAAACTATGCTATGTCATAACCGAAGCAAACACCACGATTATGCCTCGTTTCGTTCGACGGGAACGTGGTTCACTTGGTCGAAATGTATTATAAACCTGTGGAATGTTTCACTGTTTATGCTCACATAAGAGTAATAAAAGCGAGTGAAATGTGGAAATGATGTGTGGCAACTCAATGAGAACTAAACCAAAGATTTCGGTAACTCCACTGAGTGTAACATCTGCATAGTGACACTGAACATCTTCACTTTTCCATTTACCTCTGAAAAAAAAGCTGTATTTTGTTTGTTTATATTTAATTCAATTCAATTCAGTTTTATTTGTATAGCGCTTTTAACAATTGACATTGTCTCAAAACAGCTTTACACAATCAAAAGAATTATTTAAGTTTGTATGGAATGTGAATGTGTATGAATCAAAATGTTCAGATAGTCCCTGGTGAGCAAGCCCGAGGGCGACAGTGGCAAGGAAAAACTCCCTGAGACGGTAATAGGAAGAAACCTTGAGAGGAACCAGACTCAACAGGGAACCCATCCTCATCTGGGTGAAACAGATAGCAGGAAATGATCTGCATTTATACAGTGTTAAGTGTTAGGTTCAGATATAATAGTTGATGTTAATTGATGTTAAAATGG